>NMUG010002503.1:0-15918 GCA_002855965.1 Monotropa hypopitys | reverse complement strand
GAGAGGTTTGAGAGAGAGAGAGAGAGATGCTAGGGTTAGAAATGAGGGAGAGAATGTATTTTGGCCGAATTTGAGGGTATGGGACGACCTAGGGGCAAAAAGACCGCAATGCCCCTCATTAAAATCAATTTTCGGACAAAACAGCGCCTCCCCGTTCGGACGAAGGGCTTCCCATCCGGACGGCCACACTCCTCGGTCGGACAAAGCATGCAGGTGGACAGGACGGGCCAAAACCTGCAACCTCTTCTCTGTATTTCGACCCTGTCCGGAACAATCATGTTCCCCGTCCGGACGGGCAGCTTCTAAACAGCCCAGAAATGGCTGAAACTGCACCGTCTGCTTCACGACGTGTCCAAGAGCACTTCCTCAACGTTGGGTACATTTCCTTGATGCCCTAAGGCGATACCACGACCTTTCAAAGGAATCATAAACGTTAGTTTCAAATCAACGAATGAAGTAAAGCGTAGAAAGAATATACTCGCACCAAGGATGGATTGATAATTATCCGAATGAAGGTCCATGACCAACATGACATGGCTCGAGATCAACGATCATGTTAACAACCGAAATTTGGCCCAAAGATTTATTTATTTTCCAAAAAATTGAATTTCAAGGAATTAGAAATTCGAGTCGTTACATCTCAACCTCCTTAAAAGAATTTCGTCCCCGAAATCCACTAAGGGTAGGGATGTTGCGACACAACCAAAGAACAAAGGGTCAAATCAAAACCACAAGCCACAAGCAAGATCAAATGGGATACTTCCCGACACGGAAGTCTCCGAAACGGCAGTCACTCAACAATGGTGCAACCACAGGTGGATGGTTCTTCTTGAGAACAAGAGGCCAACAATCGATAGGTGTCGACTAAAAATCCAATCACGTGCCACACAAAAGAGCAAAGGGACACCTCCCGAGATGGTGTGGACGCATTGGTACAACAACCGAACTCATCAATGATACAAATAACAAAAGATGCTCCAAAAATAATTTTTAAGGATAGGAACGCCACTAGTCGTTTGCGACAACAAAGCAAACAATATTTCTCAAAGGAGAGGCGACCAATAATTAATAGCGTAATAACATAAGGAGCAATGGAAAGGGGATATGATTGGCGGCATTCTTTATATTATTGTTTCATAATTCTCATACAAGAATTTTCATGATTTTTGCGCCACCTTTTCCCACGGGTACCCACACACACATATACATATAGATAGGGGAACATATATACATCCCCACACACGCACCCAATGTGACATCAAGTGACTCTAGGATTTGAGTTTGAGATGTGCCGGCCGGACACGATGCTCTACTCAACTCCCTAGGGTCATCTTTAATCACACGATCAAAGAAAAACGCACATGGTCGATTCCACACAGAAGATGTAAGAATAATCGACTCAATTACTCGCTCCCATTCTTGTTACAATCTACCACACGTCACGGGTGCTAGAACATATACTCGCAAGAGACAATAATGATTCCAAAATATGCATCCAACTAAGCAAGCGGAAAGCATGAACGATCTCGGCCATCACCAACAAACAAAATGGCACAAGAGATCCCAACAAGTCATCCATGATTTCAACAAGGAAAAGATTTAGTAAGCCAAGAATATCGCAACAATACTTAGAAAATGCAAGACTAAAGAGCTTGCAACCCAAGTATTCTTTCAATGTGCCAAGAGTTCAACAAGAAAGAGTTCTTATGAAATAGAGGTTCCAAAAAGGAAAACAACATCCGAACTAGAATCGCAACGACGCCAGACTAAAATTGCAAAACAAAAGAAAAGATGTTGACAGGTGCATCAATCTTGCTAACGCGCGGTACTACAAAAGAAAACCAATGCAACACGAATCTACTGGAACGGGGAAACTGGCAGTTGCGGATCTGTTGTGGCAATAGCATACGCTCCTCCATGAGTCGTCTGTCCAACTGGCTGCTTGCCTCTGTGAATCGAGGTGTGACTTGCATTTCTGGAACTGGTTCCTTTCTCAAACTGAGGACTGGACACAAATGACCGATGGTTCTGATGTCCCTGCTGCTGCTGCGCAACTCTGATATCAGCTAAAGGCTGCTGTCCAACTGCCATCTCTTCCCGTCTGCCACTGCTCTGCGCACAATCTCTTCCCATATGCCCTGACTGGCCACACTCGATGCAAATAATCTGGGGACACTGAGAATGGTAGTGCCCTGCCTACCTGCAATGGTGACAAACAATAGAACCACTGGACGGTCCTCTCTGAAAACTGACGTCTGAAATGGGCTGAGAATCCTGCTGACTGCGTGCACGCAACTGATCCCTGTGCCTCTTTCTTCCAATACTGCCCGAAGATGACCTTGAATCTATACTGATGGACTGCCGACGAGGTTCCCATGCTGAAATTTCCTTCTCTTCTTTCCTGCAAATAGGTTCAATCGCCCTGGCACACTCCAACATCATAGCAAATAAACGATGCACTACACCACAATGAGCTTCTGAAGGGACTGGCAAAAGCCTCTTTCAAATCTTCGGCACTTGCGATCTTCTGAGATGACCAACTCTGGCACAAAACGAGATAAGGACTGAAACTTGATCGCATACTGAGATATCTTCATGTTGCCTTGCTGTAACAACTCAAACTGCATCCGCAACTGCTCACGATAAGACTCTGGAAAATACTGATTCTCGATGGTGGAAATGAACTGATCCCACGAAATAAGCACTGTATCATCCTCAACTGCTCCTGGATTTGTAACTCTCGCCATTCTTCTCGCATCTTTCTTGGCTTCAATAACTGAACTCCACCACTCACCTGCTTCTCCAACCAACTGATAGGATTCAAACGATACCCTCATATCATCTTCTCGAATCTGGAGGGTGTCCAACACCTTGCAAATCTCGGAAATCCAATGACTTGCTTCCATTAGTTCACCTTCGCCATTGAAACTTGGAGGATTCATCGCACAAAATTCCCGTAAGGATTCCATCACAAGACTAGTGCCCCTAGCCCTGGGGTCTTGAACTGCTCTGGTGGCCTCAACCATGGCCTCTGCAAGTTTCCTAACAAAAGTTCTCGGATACACTGCTTCTTCTACATGCACATTTCCCATTGGGGCTTCCTGTTGCTCCTGATGAACTCCGCGACCTCTTCGACGATTGACCATGTTGGCAATAGGAGCAACAAACGGCAAAATATCCTAGCCAACAAACAAAACGATACTCAACATACGAATAATAGGCTATGATACACATAAACCTCAAGGAAGAACTTAGGAATCGCAAGAATGAGCTAAAGAACCTCAACTTCCATATGCCAAATACGCAACCATTAACCAAAAGCTCCCAAAAAAACCACGCATGAAGCTCATTTTATCCTCAAATGGCCACACTCAGCCTATAACCCAAATCGACCATCTATGCCTCAAATAATGGCATACTAATGACAACTTCCTATGCCTCAAACAAGGGCATACTAATGCCATGCAACTATCAATGCATGCAAACACAAGCAAAAGACTCCACGGAAAGCACACGAAAAACCCATTGAAACTCAAAGTTTTCCCAAGGTTCCAAGGTTTTCAAATGAAAGCTCTGATACCAAGTTGTCACGCCCCGGATTTTCAAACCATTTTTTTTGAAGTTGTAATACCCGTAGCGTTTAAATAATAATAATAATAAATAAATAAATAATATTTTTTGATGAAAATAATTTATGTAGATGTATAAAAATAAATAAATCATATTGTGAATTTTTGGGAATTTTTCATATAATGTTTGAAGGTAATTAAAGTACTTGAATGCAATTTTAATCTTTTTGGTAAAAGTGGGGTAATTGTGCAATACCTTGAAATTACAAGGTGAGAGGATGAAATTTTGGGAAGTAGAATCCATGGGAGCCGAAATGCTTCTGTAAGGTGCATGAATATGGTGTATCAAATGCTTAACATTCTATTAAATGCAAATATTACTAATTGCTTAAAAAGTTACAAAATCAAATTATAAAAATCAATAGAAAACTCGGCATTTAGATTTTCGGACTGTTGGTGGGATAAGGGGGGTTACAAATCTGTGTAAATTATGAATATGATTCATATATATTTGTAACTCTCGAATGGAGTAAATCTATGGCTCAAATTCTATAAAAGACCCTAGAGATTCAAAAGACTTACCAAAAATCATTCTAAACTTACATAAAAACGAAAATACTCTGAAAAATTCAGTTCTCTGGGTGTGGTTTTGCAAGAACACGAAGAACAGCGAATAACTTCTTTCGCACAAAACCCACTTCGTGAATCCATCAACCAAAGGTATTATTTTAAAATCTAACTCCATATTATTATTCTACAACATAGATATAGTATATATGAATTATTTCAGAATTTTTAGAGGTTGATTATGATGATTTCGAGGCCCTAGTAGAACACAAAAATCGAGTCTGATACAAATCGCCACTTCTGTATAAAATCTGATGAAGACCGGTATACCGGCCAGTATGCCGGGCGGTACACCGGCTATATACCGGTCACATACCGATGGCCTAGAAACTGTCTAAAACTATATTTTTGGTTCCAAAAACTCATAAGGATGATAATACAAAGCAATATTACTGTTGAAGGTATGTAGAAAATATGTCATATAGATATTGAAAACTAATTGTGAAAATCTTGAGAAACTGACCAAAACTGAAAGAAATTACTCTAACCGGTACACCGGTCGGCATGCCGGGCGGTATACCGGCTGAGTACCGGTGGCATACCGGTCCCTTAAAATTGAATAGAATCATATAATTTTAATTCTGAAAAAAATTATGAATTTATAGATCAAAGATATATAAGAATGTTTACTGTTAAAAGTTTCAGAATTAAAGGCTATTAGGATAGCCAAAACGTTTTTGGAAAGAAATTCGGCATGCCGGGCGGTACACCGGCCTGGTACCGGCCTGGTACCGGTTTGACAGAAAATGTTAAAAATACAAAATTTGGTTCAAGGATGGTCATGAAATAATATTTCTGGAAAATAAAAGAAATTGTAGAAGGGAAATGGTGCCTGGAAAATTATACAAAATAATGTAAAAGTCATTTTGATATAAGACGAATTCTTATATAAACATGAAATAAATCACATGAGATATACCGGAGTCATCCCCGAGGATTCAGTAGCATTCACACTTCGGAGATCGCAGCATATTGTGAGTGTGTAGATTTCAGTTTTATATAGTTTGCCATGAATTACGTATGTGATATATTGATGATTTAGTGTTTAGTGAGTTACTTGATGATTGTAGTAACTTGTTGCTATGCCATGATGGATACACACTTGTCTCTTTACTTGCTTATTTGAAAAATGATGGTAGAGCATGATGTATAATATTCACACACTTGTTGATATCTGTGGACTAAAAGATGATGATGAATGACGAAATAATGATACATAATCTTGTGTTAGTACTTTTTGGTGTTTGACGGTGATAAAATATATATATATCAAATTTTTGACCCTTTTTAAATATTTCACGAGGACACGATGTTACGGTGAATAATGAATAATTTAAACATACATGCATTTTATGCAACACGGTGATAATATTCCGGCAACCATATTGGAAGACGGTAGAAGCTTGGCAACGGGCTTCCCAATAGTGTGTTTGCCTAGGGTGATGGAATATTCATAAATAAATAATGCATTTTTATGCAACACGGTGATATGTTCCGGCGACAATGGTGTGTTGCCTACGGTGATGGAACAATGTATTCCGGAAACAATATTGGAAGACGGTAGATACTTGGCAACGGACTTCCCAATAGTGTGGTTGCCTACGGTGTGGGAATACTAGGGCCTATTATATTGCCCTTAGCTAGTGGAGTTGATTGAGTCCTTCTTAGCACTTACGATGATGACGACGGTGATAAACTAAAATACTCAAAGTATAAAAAGATGCACTTACACGATTGTTACTGTTGTTTACTTAGGGGAGAGTCACCACCCCTTATACTGTCGTTAGATATCTCTTTACGATGGACTTGTTTCAGGGGAGAGTCACAACCCCTTACGTTGTTGTTATTGTTGTATATCTCTTTACGGTGGACTTGTTTCAGAGGAGAGTCACAACCCTTCACGTTGTTATTCATTTCATCGTTATTTACATCGTATTTGATGGTTTACTATATTCACTGTAAATTTGACGCTCTTGGATATATTTGCTTCTTTTGTGGTGGCTCTTATATCCAGATAAGAAGACATAGTGGGTTCATTGCCAGCTGCTCAGGACTACTCTTTCAGGAGCTACTTTGTTTACTACAGTTTAGTACTGTTCTTTCCTTACTATTGTAGAGTGAGGATGTGAGTTAGTTATTATTCCAGACTGTTAGTTTCTCTTTTTGTCAGATGGGACCGTGTTTTGGTCATGTTAGACTTGTCACACTGGATATGTAGATATGGTGGTTTTTAATCTATGTCATTGAATAGTTCCGCTGCTTATATTTATTAGAATGGTTAGAAAAATAAAGAAAAAAATTATTGGTGAAAAATATTAAGAGGATTAAGTAATAATTCGTAGCCGGAAATTATTTAAAATATTATCTTTTCGGGATGGGTCATTACAGAAATGGAATAAAGAATGATCAACCACAAAACCATATTTTACCAAACCACATAACAAGAGGCCGTGAATAGAAAAACCACTCCTTTATAAATCTTTTTTTTTCAATTGAAACTTGCTTAAATTTAAGATACAACCATGCCTTTGTTTAACACTTGTTGGAAATGAAATAACATTACAATTCTTTAAATAAAAAGGGATGCCCGTAGGCTACAAGGGGGAAGAGGGGAATTATTATAATGATATGAAAATGAAGTACATTAGAATGCTCCTCACTGAAAGAAAGTAGAGCAAGCCTAAGCCAACCCCCGCTACAAGCAATCAAACCAAGCAAACCTGCAAGGAACTATAAAAAGAAGGTAGAGTCATAAAGACCCAGCAAATATGCGACTATCAACTGTAAATGCAATATGGTGATTATGTGCAAGATGGGTGAGTCCTACAATGCAAACCCAAACATGGTTCCACTATTCACACCCGAAGCCATCAAGTCTAATCTCAAGTCCTCAAACCTTTGCTTATAACCGACTATCACAACTGAAACCAAACCTTCTATCGCACAACCCAGGTTCAAACGGAAGGGAATGACCGAAGGCATCAAGAACCGCAAGACAAGGGTCACTCTACGGATGTAATCCAATCTCGCCGCACATAGATAATAGAAGGTACTTATTCAAAGGGTTTCCCTACCACGCAATCCAAATGTTGCCTAGACAAGGCCAACCAACAATCCCCACAATAGTCCATTACCAACCGATAGTTAGTTTTCCGACTTAGCCTCAAGATCACGCATACCAATTCCACGATTTGGCCTAATCTCAACGGGTACTAATGCCATGACTTGGCTCACTAGCGATGCTTACCAATGCCATGAATTGGCTCCAAGACTCGTGCTTTTCAATGCCACGAATCGGCTAAGTCCTTAACACTTTCTAAAGCCACGATTTGGCTAGAACCACCCAAGGTGAAATCCACAAACCCACATCTAACTCTCGCCATGGGGCACTCTCACTCTGTTTCTATATATACATATATAGATAATACAAGTAGGTGGATTTATTATCTTGAAACTTTAGTTGGTTAAACTCCCGGCTTGAAACATTTTAGAAAAAGGCCACAAGGGATTCGAAACCTCCTGAACAAATTCTAGGGTCGGCCCTACAGTCAACCTCAGGCTAGTTTTGAGTCACAAGAAAACCATCAAGCCGTTCATCGATTTATAGTCGCCTTGACGAATTCAAGGGTTGACTAGCTCGCGAGTGAATCACGAATTGATTCAGGTTGTCTCAACGAATTCAAGAACCAACCTCACACTCGAATGACCACGAATTGGCCTGAAGATCACGAATTGGTCTAGGTTGTCTCAATGAATTCAAGAACCAACCTTCTCACACAAATGACCACGAATTGTCCCGATGATCACGAATTGATCTTATTAGCAAACACCCAAGTCTTTTTATGTTGTTGTTTGTTGGTTGATTAATATAAATAGATTCTAGAGTTTGAGTCGAAGGAGACGAGTTCTCCAACACGGGCAACGAATTTTCCACGAGGGACGAGTTCCTGACTCGAGGATGACGAGTTCACCCAACAAGAGAAACGAATTTGCTAACGAGGTATGAGTTCCCAAATCAAGGATGACGAGTTCACCCGATAGCTCCACAACACATATCTAAGGTCTAAGAACGAGTTTCCTAAGCTTGTGTGAAGAATTCACCCATCTCTATAGACTTTATCACTCATAGGCATTTCATCGAACACAAAGGGTGCCCGCGGCACAATGGTTATCCCCAAGACGAGAAACCACAATAACATTCGCCGACAAACCATTCAGTGCCACAATGTTGTTCACTAAGACCGATATAAGGTCACGAGGGCATCCTACTTCCTCAATTCTAACGAAATCCACAATTTTCCCAAGTCAACCCAATTTTCCTTGAATGATCGTCTAGCCGCACACTCGACCCAATTCTCACTTTCTCGCATTCTAATCCTACCAAGGATACTCGATCGTGTATGAATGCGAATCAATTTCATTGTTTTCCCAAAAAACGATCATTAATTCCAAACTTAGGGCTTTTTATTGAAATCATTCAATTTTTTATTTTGGAAATCATTAGTGAGCTACATACTTACAAGTACATGAGGTAGTAACATATTTACCTCAACGTTCGTCGACGGAGAAAATCCTAGCTGCGTCAATCTACGGCACCCGCGAACCTATATACACCAATACGACGACAACGACGATTAGAACAACGTTCTCTAAAGAAGAATCATGAGAAACCCACTTCTATAAATCGACTTACCCAAAATCCGCGGAGAACGACTTCGATATATAAGTTGCTGAATAGCCCACGACGCGTAGAGCAAGGTCTCTTCTTCAGAAAATTTAATTCGAGCCCTCTAGGGCCATGGTCTTGAGGAGAGAGGGGAGAGCATCAATGGAGGTGGAGAGGTTTGAGAGAGAGAGAGAGAGAGGCTAGGGTTAGAAATGAGGGAGAGAAAGCATTTTGGCCGAATTTGAGGGTATGGGACGACCTAGGGGCAAAAAGACCGCAATGCCCCTCATTAAAATCAAATTTCGGACAAAACAGCGCCTCCCCATCCGTACGAAGGGCTTCTCGTCCAGACGGCCACACTCCTCGGTCCGGACGAAGCATGCAGGTGGACAGGACGAGCCAAAACCTGCAACCTCCTCTCTATATTTCGACCCCGTCCGGAACAATCACGTTCCCCGTTCGGACGGGCAGCTTCTGAATAGCCCAGAAATGGCTGAAACTGCACCGACTGCTTCGAGACGTGTCCAAGAGTACTTTCTCAACGTTGGTTACATTTCCTTGATTCCCCTAAGGCGATACCACGACCTTCCAAAGGAATCATAAACGTCGGTTTCAAATCAACGAATGAAGTAAAGCGTAGAAAGAATATACTCGCACCAAGGATGGATTGATCATTATCCGAATGAAGGTCCATGACCAACATGACATGGCTCGAGGTTAACGACCATGTCAACAACCGAAATTTGGCCCAAAGATTTATTTATTTTCCAAAAGATTGAATTTCAAAGAATTGGAAATTCGAGTCGTTACAGCTAGGGTTGCCCTTGGAGTATGGTTTGGAAGTGTTTGAGGATTTGTGCATGAAGCCTATATGACTTAAGCCTATGTGACTTATTCCTGGTTAAGTTATTTGGATCTAAGAGATCACTTGGGAGTGTAGTTGAAGTAAATTAACATGGTTGATGTGTTTGAGGATATATGATGGATGTAATAGCTAGTGGTAGTGGTTGTTCTTGGTTGAACAAGATTGAAGAAGGAAGTTTAGTCTAGTCATCCCTTTAAAGTAAAAAAGAGATGAATTATTGACTTGTGGCGATTGAGATCATCATGGTGCAAAATGTTAGTCATGCTAGTCCATTGATGGAAGTTGGGTTTTTTTGATGGTTTGGGAGTATAGATTTGTGTATTCACCACCCGTGTGCTACATTGGTGTTATGTCTCCGTGACAAGTAATTTCCTGGGGTTGTGGACTTGAGATCTTGTTCCCTTTTTTAGGATTCTGGCACGAGGTTGATAGGCCAGGAGCCTTCCACGTGAAAGTGATGCATAAGCACAAGAAGGGAAAGATCGGGACGTACCCAGTGGATGGAGAGATTGGTGAGGTTCTTAGACTGTAGATGGCCGAAAGACAGATCATCGTGTGCAAAGTCTATTCCCATATAGCTTAATTTAGGACATCATACTTTGCCTCGATTGAGTCAGTTGGATTCTTGAAATGTTTGATGTAGTGATAAATGTTGAGGAACATGTGGATTTTCTAGGAAAGGTAGTGTGAACCCTTTTTCCATGTTTGGTGATGGTTTGAAGTGTAGTTTAATCCTTGAGCTTGAGGTAGTGATTGAAATTGGGAGATTGTGGCAACTCTTTAGTCTTGGCATATGTCTATGGGATTATATTTCATAGTGTAGTTGGTTGTTTTATATCTATTCTTGAATCCGACAGGCTTGGAATGTCATTGGTTGCATACTATTCTTAGTATGCTTATCTTGTTCTATCCATAGGTGTCTTGAAGTAGTGAGTGTAAACCATCTTTCAATTCTCTCTATTCTCTTTCATTTCTATAAGATTGCATGAACGAAGGACAACTCATGTCCACCTTTGTTCAGAATGTTGATGGTATGCGTTCGCACCTTATCCTAATCAATGTTACGATACCTGATTCTTTGGTGATATGTGAGTGTACTACTCCTTATCTCTATTGTCACATTCTTAATTTTTTCGTGTCACGTTGGCATTGGCATTGGCTGGCAACAATGGGAGAAGCCCTTGCTTGAGATATTCCTTGTTCTTCCCAAGATCTTGATGTCGTTCTTATCCTTGTTGACAATTAGTGGAAGTGCCGGAACTTGGAGCATCCGGTTGGACTATAGTGTGTGTTAGTATTTTTAGTGTTGGCTATTTTCCGGGACGAATATTCAAATTTGTTGAACTCATAATTTAATTAGAATAATTCATTTTAGTTATTTAATTCAATTAATCATTTTAAATCATCTTCATGATTAAAAATTAATTTGACGAATAATTAATTTGTTAATCTTGGATTTATTTTGATTAACTCATTTTAGTTATTTAATAAATTTTCAAGAAAATTTTAATTTAATAATATGATGTTTAAGAAATATTTATTAAATATGCATTTTATTTATTAAATCATTTTAAATTTAATAAATCAATTTAATATAAATTTGATTATCATTAAAAATATTTATTTTTAATTTTAATGGTTTGATTTTTATTTGCAGGGCCCTAAATAAATTTACAAAGTCCAAAATTTAATTCCAGAATTCGAACAATCCCGATCCAAGGCCAGCCCAGCAAATCGCTCAAACGACTCAAGCGAAACCAACCGCGAATGCTCAAGCGAAACCGGCTCTGCTAAAGCGAAAGTGATCCAGTCGCTCAAGCGAAACCAGTCCCGCTCAAGCGAAACCAATTTGGCTCAAGCGAAATATACAGGAGACTAGCAAAAATGTTGCGGGTTTCCTAAATACAGAGGATGGCAAGTACTGGGTTTGCTAAATCCATCTACTCAGTGGCAAGAAGGATTTCCTTCTACGGGGTTCCAATTTTCTTCCCAAATCAAATGGATTCCCAAAATTCGCAAGTGATTCAATGGGTTTCCATCTTCTATCGATTTCCAAATCAGAAATACAAATCGCAGCAGAATTTCAAGAATTGCAGCAGATATTTTGCATGGGATTTCTTCTACGATCAAAGCTTCCAAAATCTCACAGAACCAAATCAAGTACAAATCGCAGCAGCTCATAGGGGCAGAAATAGAATCGCAAGTTTCTAAATCAGCCAAACAAAATCAATCCAAGTATCGGCAATTCCCAAATCAGTTCATACCTGGGTTTCTCAAAGGATTTTCGAGAATTTACTAAATTGCAGCAAATTAATTCGATACAGGAGCTGGGTTTTTGCAAAAATAGCTTGGTTCATCCTTGGAAAAATTTTGTTTCCAAAAATCGGTTCCATCCGCAGCAGTCCGAAACAAATTTCCAAAATTGAATACTAGAGATTCGGGATCCAAATCACACCAGCAAATTGCAGATCATGGTTTCAAAATTCACGAAGGCCGAGGGTTTCCATCTACGGGGTGTCTTTAAACCGAATTCAAATGCAGTAAAGAGATTCGAGATTCCAATCTGCAACAGAATATTCTTGCAATTCGAACGTTTCCATGTTCATCTTCTTGGCAAAAATCATACCAGATTGTGCGACAATCTCGCGCGAGGATTCCAGCTATTTGTTTCCAAAAATCAAATACAAATCAGAGCTAAAAAATCGCAACCGTATTACAGCAATCAATCACGATGGAAATCATAACTCTGGGTTTCCATTTGGGAGATAGAGGGATTCGATGATGCACTGAGCATAAGAGAAGGAAATCGAGGGAGATAAGAGTGGGTGATATACGGCTGAGTGTGGGGGGACAGAACTTGTGTGTGCAGAGTATAAAAATTATATATATCATACATAGAGTCATTTTTGGGTAGAGATGTCATGAACATACTGAGCTGGGGGATACGCAATCAAGAATGGCGTGAGCAAGGGAAGCGATTAGATTATAAGTTAGTTACAATTTTGTTATTCCTTTTCTTTTATTTTTATTTTTAATATGTGTTTCTGTTATGGCGTGTGCAACTTGAGTTCAGTGAGGGTTGTAAGGTCACTAGACCTATATAAACTAAATAGCGGGAAGAAATAAGATAGTGAAAAATATTACAGCACTTGCTACACTCTCTCTCTTGCTACAATTTCTCTGAACTTCTCTTCGTAACCTTCTCTTCTCTGCTACTCTTTCCCTTCTGTGTGTTAGGAATTCCTCCATTGCTTGGCGTTCCTAACAGTTGGTATCAGAGCCAGTCCTGTTTTCTCTATTCCTTCTAATTTTTTTTCGGAATTATGGCCACAGATGGGGAAATCAAGGCCAAGGTACAGGCCCTGGAGAACACAGTTACCACAATTCAATCAGAGCTGGAATCCCATCGAATGGAGATGCGACAAGGTATTGAGGCTATGATGGCTAATTTGAGGCAATTGTTCATCAACAAAGGTAAGGAGCAAACTGGGTTGCTTCCAACTCCAGATTCAAAACTGGGACTCCTGGACGATGATAGAAGGAACCAGCGCAGTTGGGCGAAGGAAAATCGAGATAACCATAGCGGGCAATCGTCCAATGATATTCGCGAACTCAGGGAACCTCTCTCCTTCTCTTCTCATCAAGGTATGCCTAAAATTGAGTTTCCCAAATTCAGTGGAGTGGACGTTAGAGGGTGGATTTTGAAATGTCGTAGATATTTTCAATTATACCCGATCATGGAGGAAAACAAAGTAAGATTAGCCTCCATACACATGGAGGGAACTGCGGATCATTGGTTCCAAGCCACCTACGAAACTATTGGTGGCGTGTATTGGGATAAGTTCGTATTGGACCTGTTGGATAGATTCTGTGAGCTGGGTTGCGAGGATGTGATCGTTCAATTCAAAAAACTGAGTCAAACAAGCACTGTCGAAGAGTACCAAATAAGATTTGAGGAACTTAAACCTCTGGTGTTGGCGAAGAATCGTGGATTGGGGGATGATTACTTCATCTCTTGCTTTATTGGGGGATTAAATGAAGGGTTAGAATCCATGGTCAAGATGTTGCAACCAAAGACCCTATCTCAGGCCATAAATTTGGCCCGATTATATGAAGGACACTTGGCTATTCTGAAAAAAACCTATCAGCCCCACCCCAAACCCACCCCAAAAACATTTCCCTACCCAAACACACCAAACTTAGTTTCTTCTCCATCCTTCCAATCCCCAGTAAACAATTCCTTCAATTCTAACCAATGCAAAAATAACTTCAACCCCACCCAAAGCCAAAAATCAGTCTCTAGCTCTCACAGACCCAACCTTCCAAAAAACCTCAATTCCCACTTTTCTGGTGTTACATCGATTACACCCGACCAAATGCAACAACGACGTGATAAAAACTTGTGCTATTATTGTGATGAGCCTTATCATCGAGGTCATGTATGTGCAAAGAAACAACTCTACATGATTACAATGGATGGTGAGGAAGGGCATGAGGAGATTACTGACTCTATTGAAGAACACGACATACTCAATACCACTCCTATTGACCAAAATTCTGAAATACAGGTGTCCTTGCATGCCCTCACGGGTACTACCCATGTTCACACTCTCCACTTCCTTGGCAAGATTAAGAACAATACATTGACAATCCTACTCGATAGTGGAAGCACCCATAATTTTCTAGACTCGGATACCGCCAGAAAGTTGGGTTGTGAAATTCACCCAACTACAGCTCTGAAAGTAGCCGTAGCAGATGGACGTCAGCTAATCAGCAACGCCCAATGTTCTAACCTAACCTGGACCACTCAAGGATTCGAATTCGTAGCTGACATGCGTTTATTACCCTTGGGCGGTTGTGATGCAGTTCTTGGCGTCACTTGGTTACGAGAAAAAGGACCAATAACCTTGGATTTCGAAAAATTGGAAGTCACCTTACAGCACAAGGGAGAACGGATAAAGCTACAAGGTGAGTCTGAACCTAAGAAGCTTAAATGCATTACGGGTAAGGCACTCAATAGGTTGTTTAACCTTAATTCCAGCACAATAGTTCATCAAGTCATTCCAATTACTGACCAATCTCCTGCATTGAATTCCAAGTACCCATCTGTGGAGAAATTGCTGGACGAACACAACATTGTGTTCATGGAACCACGCGGCTTACCTCCCCCACGACCATTTGACCATCAAATCTCTCTCAAAGAAGGGGCTACTCCAGTCCATTTAAAACCATATCGCTACTCCCACATCCAGAAAACTGAGCTCGAAACCCAGATTAACCAAATGTTGTCTTCCGAAGAAATCCGCCCCAGTTTGAGCCCCTTTGCCTCTCCAGCCCTGTTAGTCCGAAAAAAGGATAGCTCCTGGCGCTTATGCGTTGATTACAGAAACTTAAATGCTATCACAATCAAACACCAATATCCCATACCCATCATTGACGAGTTACTGGATGAACTTTTTGGAACTGATTTTTTTTCTAAATTGGACTTGCGCTCGGGCTACCACCAAATCAGGATGCGAGAGGAAGATGTTTATAAAACATCCTTCAGAACCCATAATGGTCACTTTGAATTTCGTTTTATGCCATTTGGCTTAACAAATGCCCCAGCCACCTTCCAATCGATGATGAATGACTTGTTCAAACCCTACTTACGCAAATTCATTTTGGTTTTCTTTGACGATATCTTGGTCTACAGCAAGAACTTGGCTGATCACCTATTCCATTTATCTATTACTCTCACTCTCCTAGAACAACATTCTCTCTTTGCCAAACGATCTAAATGCTCTTTCACCCAGCATCAGATCGAATACTTGGGTCATATTATTACCAAACATGGTGTGGCTGCTGATCCGAGCAAAATAGCAAGCATGAAAGAATGGCCTACTCCCCGAAATATCAAGGCACTTAGAGGGTTTCTCGGATTAACGGGCTATTATCGCAAATTCGTTCAGAATTATGGTTCCATAGCTCGACCGTTGACTCAATTGCTCAAAAAAGGCCAGTTTGGGTGGCCTAAGGATGCTCAACAAGCTTTCGACCAGCTGAAAATTGCGATGTGCACCACCCCTGTTTTGGCGCTACCCAATTTCAATGAACCCTTTACCATTGAATCAGATGCTTCTTATAATGGTCTCGGTGCAGTTCTCATGCAACACGGCAGGCCAATAGCTTATTATAGCAAGGGACTGGGG
>NMUG010002502.1:0-15920 GCA_002855965.1 Monotropa hypopitys | reverse complement strand
GTAAACATAATAGTTTACTTTTTGTTTGTCTTTTCATAGATCTATTGTAGACCTGTCTTTACTGTTCTTTTTGTTTCTAATGATTTGCTTTTGTATTTCAGGATGCCCCGGACCCCCCTAGAGGTTCAGTTGACAGGCGACCCAGACGCCGAGGAAGACGGGACTGACAGCAGGAGTAGAGATGTCTGATATGCCAGCAGGAGACATACATAGACTCTTTTTCTTTCGTAGTTTATTAGCACTGTACAGACTTGTGTTTTTTTTCAGTAGGGCACTTTGTAGTTAGCCATTTTTGTTCTTCTTGTGTTCTGTTACGATAGAAACATTTTGCATGCAATGTAATCTATCACCGTTTGTCTCTTTTGTTTGTTTCTTGATCAGTGTAGAATGTCAGGGTATTAATTTCGTATGTGAATACATGTTACTATCTGCAATTTATATCAAATGAGCAAGCATATTCAAGATATTTATAATTCTCTGCTAGAAGGGATTGATATATAGTTTATGTTAATCAATCCAGACAAATTTGATAAACAAGGCCTCACCAATTGATCGCAGGCGGAAACCTAGATTCATCCTCTTCGCATAAACCACTTCGCAATCTTTATCACATGAAGCACCAGACCACTGTACCAAATCAAACTAGATCTTCAGGAGAACTGATTCCTCGGAAGGCTAATTCATTTTTGTAGACATCTATTCTTACCTCAACACTGCTCAGATATGTTCTGTGGTTTCAACTATCTTTGGAGAAGGGTTATATGTGTGTGTGTGTTTGATTGGCTTTTTCTTTATCCATTTTTGCCGTAATTCCCCCTTGGGATTGATAATTACGCTGGATGCCTTTTGTTTTTGGTTCCGATTTTGGTATGATCCCCTCTCGGGTTTTGACCGTACTAGATTGATCCATTTTTGCTGTAGCCCCCTCTCGGGTTTTGACTACACCGGATTTGTGTCCCGTTTGTTTTGTCATGATTCCTGTCGGGTTTTAACCATGCGGGGTTTTCCGATCTTGCCACAGTTTTCCTTCTCAGGTTTTAACTGTGCTGGATAATGACTCTTTTTTTTCTTCAGAAAATGACTCGGATTCTGACTTCGACAAGGCATAAACTTCTTGACTAAGGTCCAATGATTTTGAGTGAGTGTGAGCAATTCCATTGTGAGGAGAGGCTGAAGAATTCAGAAAGACATAAGCAGATATCTTTTGTAGAATCTCCCCTTTTATTTGTGTAAAGGGGTGGCGATTTTCTTTGATCATCGTATATTCATGATGATGCCATATATTTTTTTTGAATCGCTCTTGTTAGATAAGAGGAGAAAGGAAATTTGTATTGAAGCCTCGAAAGAGAGAGTAGAAATGCTACTACACTCAAATTTCACCGGATCAATTGTCAAGAAGATGGTGTTTTAATCGAAATCAGAACTTAATCACTACATTTGAAACAGATATTACTAATTAGACATAGTAAAGTTTCAACATGTCAGAGTTAAGAGGAATAGGGAACTCGGGTCCATCCATATCTGATAGGATGACGGCTCCGCCTGACAGTACTTTGGATATGACGAAAGGTCCTTGATAACTAAGAGAGAACTTCCTTTTGGCTTCTTCCTGTACAGGGAGAATTCGCTTCAAGACCAAGTCGCCTTGCTGAAAGATTCTCGGTCTTACATGTTTATTGAAGCTTTTGGAGATTCTCCGTTGATAGCACTGAGAATGAAAGACTGCTGCTAGCCTTTTCTCATCTAGGAGGGCCAACTGATCATGTCGGGCCCTGATCCACTCTGTATCTTCCGTAGCAGCCTCCATCATTATCCGGAGCGACGGTATTTGCACTTCTGGGGTAAGAACAGCTTCGTAACCATAAACCAAGGAAAACGGTGTCGCCCCAGTAGATGTTCGTGCAGTTGTCTGATAGGCCAGGAGAGCAAAGGGTAGCTTCTCGTGCCAGTCCCGATGAGTGTCGGTCATCTTGCGGATGATCCGTTTGATGTTTTTATTTGCTGCTTCCACTGCTCCATTCATCTGTGGGCGGTAGGTAGTTGAGTTCTGATGTTTGATGTGGAATTGATTGCAAAGCTGCTGCATCAAGGAGCTATTCAGATTCTTTGCATTGTCGGTTACCAAACTCTCTAGCTGACCGTAGCGGCAGATGATGTTGTTTCTGATAAATCTCGTGATGACCCTCTCGGTTACATGAATGAAACTTGCAGCTTCCACCCATTTAGTGAAGTAATCAATGGCCGCCAATATGAATTGATGACCGTTAGAGGCTTTAGGATTAATGGTTCTGATGACATCAATTCCCCATGCTGAGAAAGGCCAGGGAGAAACCATAACTTGAAGTTCCTTGGGTGGTGCTTGTAAGACATCCCCGTGAATTTGACATTTATAGCATTTCTTGACGTACTGGATGCAGTCGGTTTCCATCGTTGTCCAATAATATCCCGTACGTAAGATTTTTCTGGAAAGGGTGTGACCACTCATGTGTGGGCCACAGGTTCCTTCATGTATCTCAGCCATCAGTTCGCGAGCAACAGTGGAATCTACACAGCGCAGAGGACCATGTGTAGATCTTTTGAACAGGACTTCCCCGCATAAGAAGAATTGTGAGGCCAATCTTCGGAGGGTTTTTTGATCGTTATCGATAGCTCTATCGGGAAATGCCCCGGTCTGCATGAAGGATTTGATGTCTTTGTACCATGGGTGGTTGTCTCGTTCATCTGAAATCAGAGCATAGTGAGCAGGTATATCTCTGAGTTGAATTTGTATGGCTGGGATCTCTTCTTCGTCAGAAAAGTGTATCGCTGCAGCTAGAGTGGCCAGAGCATCGGCGAAAGAATTCTCGGTCCTGGGAATGTGATTAAACAGGATCTCAGTGAATTTAGCACGGAGACCTTTGATATTCTGGTGATAATGGACTAACTTCGGGTCCCTTGTCCGGAATGTTTCATTAGTCTGCTATATGATTAGGTCAGAATCGCCATATACTTGTAATTTGGAGATCTCGTATTCCAGGGCCATTTGTAAACCTAGAATACATGCCTCGTATTCCGCCATATTGTTGGTAATGACGGATTCTTGTTTGAAAAGGAGCTTTGCTGCAGCTGGCAAATGCGTTCCCTGTTCTAAGATCAAGACTACCCCTATTCCGGAGCCTTTGTGGTTATATGCCCCATCGAAGAAGAGTTTCCAATTAGGAGATTTCTCTTTAGTTTCGGAGGAGAAGATAGCCTCATCAGGGAATAACGGCTCCATGGGTTTCTCGTCGTCTAGAGGATTTTCTACCAAATACTCTAAAATGACCCTGCCTTTTTCTGACTTCTGAGTTGCAAAGATTATGTCGAACTCAGAGAGAATCATGTGCCATTTGGCGATACGTCTAGTGAGTGACGGTTTCTCGAATAGATACTTGAGTGGGTCCATTCGGGAAAACAAATATGTGGTATGATGGATCATATAGTGGCGGAGCCAATGGGCTGCCCAGGCTAATGCGCAGCAGGTTTTCTCAAGAACAGAATAGTTATTCTCGTATGTGAGAAATTTCTTGCTGAGGTAATAGATAGCCTGTTCCTTCTGTCCGTCTTCTGAATACTGCCCCAACATACATCCCATGGAGTGGTCGAGCACAGTTAGATACATGAACATAGGTTTGTTAGGTTGCGGAGAGACCAAGACAGGTGGCTCAAGCAGGTATTTCTGAATTACCTCGAATGCGACCTGACAATCAGCAGTCCATTCTTGAGGTGAATTTTTGCGTAATAATCGGTAGATAGGGTCGCAGATCTGAGTCATCTGAGCTATGAACCGGCTGATGAAGTTAAGCTTCCCGAGAAAGGATCTGACCTCCTTTATACCCCTCGGAACGGGCATCTCGAGAATGGCTTGAATCTTGGCGGGGTCGATTTCGATACCCTTTTGGCTGACCATAAATCCCAGCAATTTTCCGGAGGTAACCCCGAATGCACACTTGGCTGGATTTAACTTGAGCTGATATTTTCGGAGAAGATCGAACACTCGCCAGAGATTCCAGAGATGCTCCTCTTTGCATTTGGATTTGACGATCATGTCATCCACGTAGACCTCTAACTCTTTGTGGATCATATCGTGAAATAGCATGGTCATGGCTTTCTGGTAAGTGGCACCCGCATTTTCAATCCAATGGCATGACTCGATAGTAGAAACCCCCCCAAGGGGTGAGGAAGGCTGTATTTTCTTGGTCCTATGGGGGTATCCGGATCTGATTGTATCCAGAAAAACCGTCTAGGAAGGAGAACATTTCGTGGCCAGCTGTGTTGTCTACGAGAATGTCTATGTGTGGCAGAGGAAAGTTATCCTTCGGGCTAGCTCTGTTCAGGTCCCGGTAGTCGATGCACATACGCACTTTCCCGTCCTTCTTAGGCACGGGGACAATGTTGGCGAGCCATTGTGGATATTGAACAACCCACAGAAAGACAGCGTCAAATTGTTTTATAACTTCTTCTTTGATTTTAAGACTCTATTCTGGATGGAGCCGTCGGAGTTTCTGTTTAACCGACCTGATAGACAGATCTATAGGCAGACGGTGCTCGACAATCATAGTACTGAGGCCTGGCATGTCTTCGTATGACCAGGCAAAGATGTCTTGATAGGCACGGAGTAGTACTGCAAACTCTTCTTTTTCATACTTGTTGAGGTGAATACCGATTTTGATCTCCCTAGGCATCTCTGCGGTCCCCAAGTTGATGGTTTCCGTTTCCTCGATGTTGGGAGTTTTTCGGTGTTCGTATTGCTCAATCATATCTCGGATCTCTTCCGGAATTTCTTCGCTAGCATCATCGTCGACTTCTATACCCATCAGATCATAATCTAATTCGGTGTTGAAGTCGTACTCTTCATGTGCTAAGACTGTTTGATCATTAATTTGAAATGGACGAATCTTAGGATTCCTGCAACGAAGAATTCGTTTGAGTTAAAAGTTTTAGATCTTTATCATCTTAGCAGAGGTAGATAAATAGACAGAATATACAAAATTTCATTGATTGTTAGCATATAGTAACATGTATTTCTACAAGAAAGAAATACATGACTTGTATTTTGACAAGAAAAACAACAAAAAGGCCTTTGATGCCATTGCCGCGTTTTACCAAAACATGCAAGATTTATATGATGAGCATGCCATCCAGTTTTCAACTTTCTCCCCTGGATAGGTGGGTCGGATAGTGCTTGGCAGCGTCTTGCAATGTAGCGTAGAGTCATCCTGCAGAGACAGAGTATCGTCAGATATCATGTTTACTCCCTGATGATTTGGGAGCGGATTATTGGTGGTGTTGGGAGACGGATGAGTTTCCTCCAGATTGATGGCTCCGACGTTGATAAGATCCTGGACTTTGTGTCTCAGGCTTCGGCATCTTTCAGTTTCGTGTCCAACTTGATTGGAATGATAGGCACATATCCAATCCCTTCGGAAGTTGGGCAAAATAACATCGGGCAGCGGCTGTGCTGGTATGGGTGTCATATGCCCAGAGGCCAGGAGGCGTTGATATACTTCCACCATGGGTATGCCGATGGGGGTAAAGGTTCTGTTCCTCCCTACGTTCTGAGGAGCATTCTGAGGAAATTGACCCTGCTGTGGCGGGCCTTGAAACTGTTGATTTTGAAAGTTAGGAGGCGCGCCTTGATACGCGTTCTGCTGCTGATAATATGGTCGATATTGCTGTTGGGGGTAACTTGAATACCCGGACTGGAAGGAATAGGAATTGCTTCGTTTCGGAGCAGGCATAAGGATTGAAACTTCAGACTCATTGGCCTTCTTGGTGAGAGGTTTCTTAGCGGCTGATGCTGGAAGATCCTCCATTTTGGTATAAGGGTCCATGATCTTTCCAGTTTTGATACCGTCTTCGATCATTTCCCCTTGCAGGAGGATCTCGTTGAAAGATCTCCCTATGGATGTGCACAGCTTTTCGTAATACACCCCTTTGCACGTCTGAACGAACAAATGGATGTATTCAGTATTAGTGAGTGGAGGATCGACTTGGGAGGCGTAGTTTTTCCATCTGAGGGCATATTTACGGAAAGCCTCCTCGGGTTCCTGCTTCATGCGCATAAGGAAAAGGCGATCAACTGCCATCTCTGCGTTATGCCGGTACTGACACACAAACTCTTGAGAAAGGTCTGTCCAGGAACGGAAACGCTTCAGATCGAGATGGACGAACCATTGTGCGGCAGCCCCGGTTAAACTATGCTGGAAAAGGTGCATCATTAACCCTTCTGGGTTGGAATATCCGCATAGTGCCCCAGCATAGAGGCAGAGATGAGTCATGGGCTCTCCGGTACCGTTGTATTTGGAAAAGTCTGGGATCTTAAATTTTGCTGGCAAGATCATATCCGGGAAAAAGCATAAGTCTTCAAAACTGGTCGAAGTGTAATCCGTAGGGCCTCGGAGGGATTTGAAAGAATCCTCCAACTGTTGGACCTTAAGGAGTAGTGGCGCATCTTCTCGTTTTGTAGGGATCTCGTCTAAATGACTCTCGAGATCGTCCTGGACATTTGGAAAGGTGGGCAGAACTTGAATATGTTGCGGTAAAATTGGTAGAGTAACGGCTGTAGGGGGCTGTAGGGAGTTCCCCGCTGATAGGATCGGATTTACCGTTGGTTGAAATGGAGCGGGTTGCGGTGCCGCTGGACCATACGTTGCCCCAATGTTAGGTGGCAAGAGTTGTGAAGACGGCAGGTCAGCCCCAGTCGGTTGTATAATGGGTGTGACCTGGCATTGAGCTCTCAAGGTCTCTATCATAACTTGTAAGGTTTCTAAAGACCGACGGAGGGCAAGATGTTCCTCCATAGATACGGTCTCTGTTTCCCAAGGTATTTGATCGTCAGTCATTGCTCTAGCAAGGGACCGCGTAATTCTCCTATTTATCTGATCCGGATGAGCCGTGTCTGTACCTGTATGGCAACACTACGCTCGGATCAGTGTGTAAGGAGAATGTCTTTGAGAGCATTTGGGAGCTATGGACTTACTTTGGAATTTTGAAATTCAAGACTTAACTCGGACATGGAGTCCGGAGAAAAGCCTTGGATTTGAAATTTCTCGGGAGATTTTCAAATTGATATGTCCGTAATCTACTTTTGATCCATACCCTCAGAGACGCTGACGATTTTTACGAGATCTAGCAGATATATGTGCTGAAAGAAGGTCTTTGGGGATAATTGGAGATATATGGACTTCCTTATAAATTCAAAAATTCGAGACGTGTCTCGGACATGGAGTCTGGAGGGATTCTCGGATTTTTAGTAAATTTACTTGGAGATTTTGTTTGAAAAATGACAAGTCCATAATCTATTTCGACCAATATCCCTAAAGACTCTAATGCATCTTGAAAACTTTGGGTGTTTAGCAAGCATGAGTATATAAGGATTTCCCTTGAAAATGTAATGTTTTCCTAAATTGTAGATAGGGTTTTAGCTTGAATCAATAAATGGTTTATCTATATGCAGCATGTGGCTATGTTTGGCTGAGAGAGTTTAATGGTTCCCAAATCTTCAGACCTCCGGCCCCGCGAGGGTACCATCGTAGAGTCGGTGATTTGGTTGGAGTGCCACATTTCTGCGTCAGACCTCCACAAGTGCCGACGGTTATTGTTGGGCCCCCGAAAGTTTGATAGGGACACGTCCATCTTGGGCAGTAATGACCTCCACCCAAGACAGGAAATGATGCAAATGATGTATGAAAAACGTACTTGTGCAATGAAAGAAATTTTTTTTTGAAATAAGGGAAAATCCTTTTTGCAGTTATATCAACAAGCAAGATATAAGCAGAAAAAAAAGTACATAGCTTCAGCGTAGCAATTTTTATCAACGCGGAACCTGTATAATTTAGCAATGTGCCCTGTAATCTTTTCCTAAAAAGAAATAAACACAATGCAAATCAGTAATAACAATAAGCCGAGAATTGATAGATTTCGAAATTCTGGAACAGATTTATTTTTGAAAAAGGTTTCGCAAGCCGAAATCCTCGAAGTCCCCAACGGAGTCGCCAGCTGTCGTGTCAGAAAATTTTTCTATCCTTCCCTCACCCCCCGATCCGCGGGGGCCGTTTTCCAGGACGGAAAAAGATACGCTGATGGATTGAATTTGAAAATGTGGGGGTTTGTTTGAAAATGGATGGCGGCCTGAGTATGCCGATTTCGAATTTTCAGAGTCGCCACTTAGTATTGAGCTGTGGTGTGCCAAGTCACCGGAAATTTTGTTATAAAAAGATGTCATTTTGTTTTAGGAAAATGTCTTTTTATTTTGGAAAGGTGTCTGCAAAACCAGAAATTCGAGTTCGGGGATTAAATTACGAATGGGGAAGGTGTTAGGCACCCCACTCGCCCTTTCGGTACTTCTTTTTCAGAAATAAATCTCTTTTCGAATCGAAATTGATTGTTTCCTCGGCTAAGAGAAATGTAAAATTATTACTGATTTATGATTGAAATGAAATGACTCCTAGAAATAGTTATTGACGGGCAGATTTCGGCCCGGTTTCGGAAAGGGAATATTTTAAAAGGATACGGGTGACTTTTGACCCGGTTTTGATGAAAAGGGATTATTTTTGAGCCGGACGAAACTTCGGCGAGAAATGGTTTTCCATGGTCGGACAAAATTCTGACCGCGTTTGAAGATGTCTTTTTATTTGAAATAGTCGGACAAAACTTTGACGAAAAATGATTTTTTTACACTCGGACAGACTTCCTACTTGTTTTGAAAATGATTTTGTTTTGTTAATTTAATTTTATTTGTGACAGTCGGACAAAACTTCGACTGTGTTTTAAAAATTTATTCTGAGCCGGACGGAGCTTCGGCTAAAGAGTCGTTTTTATTTTTTGGCAGTCGGACGGAACTTCGACTGTACCTCAAAATCTATTTTGGATTTTAGCCGGACAAAACTTCGTCTAAATCCTCGAAAGATATTTTTCTACGATCGGACAGAATTCCGACCGCGTTTTGAGAAAACGGTTTTTAGTCGGACAGAGCTTCGACTCTATTTTTTATAGGAGTATTTTTAAATAGGTCGGACAGGACTTCGACCGTTTTCTAGAAAAGATGAGATATTTTTTTGGTTTAGAAAATTCCAAAGAATGTCAAGTGAACCGGCATGACCCGAGTCGCGAGGCATTCCAGTGATCCGATTCCGACACCTACTGCAAGCTTTCACTTCAGACATCGGATCGAGGAATTTGTTTTTGAATTTTAAAGTGTTTTTGAATTTTTCAGTCGGACAGAACTTCGACCGGAAAAATGTTTTGTTGTAAAATTGTCGGAATGTGTTTTAACCGGGCTTTTGGAAGAAGAATCGTTTTTACCAATCGGACAGAGCTTCGACTGGGTTTTGGAAATTGAATGCTTTTAAATAGGTCGGACAGGACTTTGATCGTTTTTCTGAAAAAGATAAGATATTTTTGGTTTAGGAAATTCCAAAGAATATCAAGTGAACCGGCATGACCCGGGTCACAAGGCATTCCACAGATCCGATTCCGACAGCTATTGCAAGCTTTCACTTCGGACAACAAATCGAGGAATTTTTTTTTTATTTTTAAAGTGTTTTGGTATTTTTCAGTCTGACAGAACTTCAAACGGAAAAATGTTTTCTACGAAAAATTGCCGGAATATGTTTTTAACCGGGCTTTTGGAAGAAGGATCGTTTTTACCAATCGGACAGAGCTTCGACTGGGTTTTGAAAATCGGGGGAGGGGATATTTATTTTCCTTGTCTTTTTAAGTGTGGGAAAAATCCTCTCAGGATATCGAGTGCTTCGGAAATGATCCGATTCACAAGACATTCCTTCGATCTATTTCTGACAGCTACTGCAAGCTTTCACTTCAGACAACGGATCCAGGATTTCAATTTTGTTTGAAAATATAATAGGGGAAAGCAAAAGTTAATCGCTGAAGAGAGATAGAATGATTATGCTGTAATATGTATGTATGGACAAGGGTATAGGATATCATATATATATATATATAACCGAGCTGGATATAGTCCGAGCTAGACAGCAAGTATATATAACCGAGCTGGATATATTCTGAGCTAGATGGAAACAAGTGATAAGATATCATATATAACCGAGCTGGATATATTTCCGAGCTAGACGGCAACAGTTAATATGGTATTTTAGGGCGAAGACGTCTTTATGTTCTTGTCGTACGCGACAGCGGAGCTGGCAGAGCAAAGCATGTGTCGAATTCTAACGACGAGAAAGACATAAAATGACGAATTTTTTAAACAGATATGGGTTTTAAAGCAGTAAAGACAAGTATTTAAGAAATAAAAGCAAATTGTATTGCTATATCTGTACAATTCCGGGAGACAACTTCTAAAGATAACTTCTTTAAAATATAGTAAGGCATAGTATTGGACGAGGCCGATCGACTAATGCCAAACTATAGATTAGAAGACTACCAAGAGTCTCCGAAGAATAACCGAGACAAAATGGCAATTTACCGTGTAAAAATAGACAGAGGTTTGGCTAGTTTTCGGAAGGAATTTGAATAAAAATGCCTGGAGGCTTTGATATCTGAGAGTGAATTGCACTTGGAATGGGTTATGCCGTCCTTAGAAGTGTTGAGGTTGAGTTTCTTATATAGACAAATAATGTCGCAACTATAGTTGTGACATTATGGTTCCTGGGCCTCGCGAGCTGACACGTGTCCCATGAGGTGGCTTGGATATTTTAGGAAGCTTCCTAGGTCGGTTGGAGCTTATTTAATTCGGAAAATTAATTAAAAATTAAATAAAATACATTTAAAAATGAAAAAGTATTCCGGAGTTCTGATCTTGGTCCGAAGCTTCTGTTTGCGCTTTGCCGTCCCCTCAGAGAACTCTGATTTTAACATTTTAAATTTGATATTCATGATCGCCGTGTTGGATCACGAATATAGCAAATATCCCGGGCTTGATTCGGATACTTTCCAGAAAAACCCTGAAAACGGCTCTGATATCCTGCCTGATTTGAAAAGCGTTTGGTGCACCTCCTGGACTGCTCGACTCCCAAAAAATCCATTCCGTAGGAAATGTCAGATTTTGAAGATGGGGTCCGTGCAAAATACGTTCGTTGATTTCCGAGGCCGGCTGACCGCTGTATGAAAATCTGACCATATTGACGTTTATCCTTAACTGAATTCCGGTGCTGGATCGGATGAAGTCAGTTTTTATACCGGGTTCTCTGTGATGTGATTGTCTTCGATATTCTCCTCAGAAGAAAAATTTCGGACGCTCGTGTAGAATTCTGCTTATGCCAGTCTGTTTGACTGTTCGGATGCAGTTTCTGTGCCGTCCTTTTGGAATTTGTCCGGATTGATGCATCGGAATAAAATTTCAAGATAGGTAAATGTTCCTCAACCCTTTACCGTCGCGGTTGGACTGTTTCAAGATTTTTGACTGACGTCGGGGCTGTTCGCGAGAGGTCGGAACATTCTGGATGTGCGTGCAGATACTGAAAAATGCCGTGTTGCTGATTTCTGAACTTTGTGAGGGGTGAGCCAAAATTTGGGTATCAATAGAGAGTCATTCACACACTCTACCATTTTACTTTCCACAATTCCCCAATTCCCCTCAAGTAAGGGTCCATTACCATTTTCCCACTTCCTATTGTTACAACGTCACGGGTACTCATGCCAACCATACCACAATACCACTAGCACCCAAGGAAAATCACAACACACAAGTATCACACTAATTTCCATGACCTATCCCAAATAGATAAAAGATTCACCAAAATTGACGATAAGGGCAAGATTCCCCAATTTGACCAACTCACATCCGCTCAACACCAAACGAACCCAAGTAGGTAGGACACGATTCCAATTATTCACTACCATCATTAGACACGGTCGACACACCCAAGATTAATCTCAACGCCCATTCGGGCAATTCGTCAAACACTTGGCGTCCACACTATTCTAAGGGTAATTCTCAACACACAAGTTATCATTTCCATCACAGCACCATCCCAATTATCAACACCATTTCCCTATGTTATCCCGACACCAACCAACCGAATGACAACAACGAGATTTCATACCCGATACCGATGAATCGAACTACAAATAATACGATATTGCATAGGGAATTAATGATCGGAGAGTCGCCGGAGAGTCCACCGGAGCAATCGCCGGAAAATGTCCACGCGATCCGAACCCGTCAACGCGAAGCCCTTGATGCCACCTACATAGTTCCACCATTAGAAAATGGAGGAGAGCAACCTTAGGAGCAAGAGAGGAAGAGACATACCATTCCAAGATGATCTAAACCCGTCAATGCGTAGCTCTCGACACGCTCATCTATGTTTACCAAAGAACCGAGCTCCAATTCTCCGTGGATCTCCCCAAAATCAAGAGAGAAGGGAAAGGGGGAGAAGAGAGGTAGAGAGGGGGGGGCAATCTGTAGAGAAATGACATTAAAATGGCCTAAACTCGACCAAGGATTCAATATATAGGACCCCAAGCAAAAAGACAACATTGCCCTTAATGTTTGTCCAAAAAATAGCAGTTGCACCGGTGCAAGTCTAGGCTGCACCGATGCAACCCTTACAAAAGTGGACCAGAGATGCTGTGCATTGGTTGTGCACCGATGCAGATCCATCCTGCACCGACATCTTGCACCGATGCACCTGAAGGCTCTCACCAACAGAACATTTGTACATTGGTCTTGCACCGATGCAAGACCAAATTGAACCCCTGCACCAATGCACCAAAGGGCTGCACCGATGCAACAAGTCTCAGAACTAAATTTTTGCTGTTTGGGAGGTTTTCAACCATCCTAACAAGCCCGTGATTAATCCAAAGGAGTCTGAAAAGTTCCAACAGGACTTTCAAGCGATATGCGGGCATTTGATACGATGAAATGAGTGATTTAGGTACCCTAGAACTTAATTTAAAGTGGATTTCCTACGAAAAGCTCATCGAAACGAATGTCAATCAAACTAAAATTTGCGGAGCATTATAGACATCCTATCACCGTAAGATACTAGGGAAAATTAATACATCCCCAATAATCCCTTCCAATATGCGACAATCAAGATAGAAGGGCGATTATCACTTCCTTAAAACCCATCAAAAAGCGAGGATACTGATAGGTACGATAACGTACCTAATTATATCTCTAAAATGTACAAGTTGTTAGTCCTAACCTGTATGTTTGATGCGTTTTGTGAGATTTTTAGCCTTGATGGATTTCCCGAGGATTGGAGAAGAAATGAGTTATCGACACTTTGGAACCAAAGCCCAAGCAAATTCTACCAAAAATCAGCAATTTAGCAGCAGGTACTGGTCCTCCGTATTGTAGAGGACCGGTTCCTTTAGACGAATTTCGGAGGTGCAGAAAGAAGTATGTAATTGGAGAAATCCAACTTCAGTGGGTACCGGACCCCCATACCGTCGGGAACCGGTCCCTTTGGTCGATTTTTGCCCCATATTTGGGCAGTAGGTTTTGCAAATGAAAGAAATGTAAAGGGTACCGATCCCCCGTACCATCAGGGACCGGTCCCTCGGGCTCAGAACTGCAATTTTTTGCACTTTTTGTATATCACTTGGGGGAATTTTTGTCCAATGTTGGGGCATTTTAGGGGTCATATAAAAAGGGAAACCATGGAATTGGTATCCCTATTCTCTCATTTTCTCTCATTTTTACATTGTGTCACATTGGGGAGAGAGAGAGCTCAAGAAAGGAGGCTAGGGTTTTCAAGGTAAGCTCCCATGGAGACTTCATCTTCTTCCTCCTTCTCTTCTCCCATGGTCTCCATCTCTATGGTAGGATAGAGCACTCAAGGCTAGGGTCATTCATGAGGTTGTAACTCCTAACTCTTTGTATTAATTTTTGTATATGGATTTGGATGAATACATGATTTAGATGTAGTCTAGTGTTTTACACTTTCACTGCTTTATATTTCATTCGATTATTGGCTGGTAAATAGTCGTATTTCATGTATTGCTACTTGATTGGTCCCGTGAGATTGGGTGAGATAAGCTATACACCGAGTGACAAGACGTGTTATCATGACCCAATCTCACATGAGTCATGACCGATCAACGAGCAAGCTCGCTAAAGACCCTGTTTAATGAGTTTAGAGATTCATCGAACAATTTTAGATTGAATAATAGCAGAAAAATGTGAAATAACCCAGAGAGTGCATCACTAAGGAAATATTACCCACATCAGTTCATTAATCTGAATCAGAGATACAAAACAAGCCCCACGGGCTGATACATATGATAATTACAAGCTGAGATATAAAAATTCCAAGTGCTCCTATTCCTGCTCCTCAAATCCTGAAAAGAGGTTTAGAAAAATGCATAAGCTATAAAGCTAGGGTGAATTCAATACATGACCGAATTACCAGTTTCATGGACAAACAAGTCATTTCCTGTAGTAAATCATTTCCAGATAATCATAGTATGAGTGACTCAATAGCCTCAAGAGCAGTATCATTGACCCATTCTAGTCATATCAGATTTTCGGCATCTTTCACGCATGAACCTGCAACAAGTGCATATTGATTTCTTTGGGCATTCCACCCGAAAAGTATGACTGTCAACCAGTCTAATCAAGCCAACAAATTACAGCCTCCACGGTACCTGAAACAAGGGGAGCTACCCCATAATTTGCAAAGCGGTATGATATCATCCGATGACCATCTGGTTTGGTCCCACCTTATAGCTCGTCCATGTATGCATAGTATCTCACCATGCCCGCAGCATTCGGGCTCTTATCTGTTTGTTAACGTATTCCATGGCCATGTCATGTCCGTGACGACAATCACATAAAACATTTACCACATTATGCTTATCCATGTATAAAAGGGTTTTCACAAGCTCTTTCTCTTTCCGTTTGCAAGAGTAATTACATAATAGATTTTTTGGGCTCAATAGCCTTAACAGTAATTTGTAAAATGAGTGAGCAAGTGAGGAAAAGTACGAGTAAGTTAGGCATGTAAAGATTCACCTTTTTCCTGGGTTGATTTCTCTTCGAATTAACACTTTAAATATGCCATAGAACATAAGGAAATTAACTAAGCTTTCTATCGAGCAACTAAGGTTACTGCCGAACTAAACTAAGCGGGGCCGAGCTGAGCTTCCGACTCAAAGTGGCCAAGTTGCTCTGGCCGGACTTACTTGATTTTAAAATGTTCAGACTTAATAACGGTTTTATAATTACCAAGGCAATATATATCCCATTATTAATCTGTTTTTCAGAATCGCCACTCGGCATAGAGTTATGGTGTGCCAAGTCACCGGTTTTATTAAGAAAAGGGTGGTCTGCGAAATTCATAAAATCAGGTTCGGAGATTTGGTTACGAATGGGGAAGGTGTTAGGCACCCCATTCGTCCTTTCGGTACTTCCTTTTCAAAAGTAAATTTTCTTCCAATTTAAAAAATCAATGATTTCTCGGCCAAGAGAAATAAACATAAAACTGATGCTTGAAAATGAACTTTAAATGAGAATTACAGTTGGACAACACTTTGATTCTGCTTTTGAGATTTTATGGAAAGAAAACAAAGAATAATTTGATTTTTGATCTTTTTAATGGTTTTTGCATTTTTTAGTCGGACAGAACTCCGACCTTATTTTGAAAAAAATGTCTCTCTTTTTGACTTTGAAATTCCAACAGAATATTGAGTGATTCAGCATTACCCGACTCACAAAATATTTCCGTGATCCATAGTCAGTCAGCTACTGCAAGCTTTCACTGAATGACTCGAATCTAGAAATTTCCGTTTTAAAGATATTTTTGTATTTTTCAGTCGGACAGAGGTTCGACCGTGTTTATTAAAAGAAGTGATTTTATTGATGTTTGGTAATCCCAGAAGAATATCGAGCGACCCGGCGTGAACCGATTCTCGAGATATTCTCCCGATCCAGATTGGTCAGCTACTGTAAGCTTTCACTGAACAATACGAATCAA
>NMUG010002501.1:0-15918 GCA_002855965.1 Monotropa hypopitys | reverse complement strand
TTTATTATAAACCTAATAACCCACGTGCCATCCTTTAAATGTATATATATAATTATATATACTTAGGCTTATTTTTATTTAATAAAAAAAATCATTATACTCTTAAAAAAATTATAACTCTTCCTCCCACATTATTTTCCTCCTTCTTTTCTTCAAAAATTTATAATATTTTAGTTTTATTGATTTAATTTGGTTCGGGCGTGACAATAGCGTTTTGGCAGCCCTAGAAGAATCAGAGTTCCGCCTACTTCTGTTGTGCGGCTAAAGCAGCCAGAGCTAGGGGCAATTGTGGTAGGATATATCCAGACTTGCCACGTGTAACGACGACAGCCGCGTAACCTACAGCAGCGCGGGCTCAGACTGCCACGTCACCAAGAGTATCCAGTGCGCGGGTGAGATCTGCCCCTGCGCGACTAGACTCTCCCCAGCGCGGGAAGACTTTTTCCAGTAAGACGCATGCCGGACCAGGCCTGGTACAGCCAGGCATGTGTCTCAGCAACGCCGCAGTGCGGCACCCAGTAATATGACAAGAGGGGACAAGGCAGACAGGAAGTACACGCGTCAGCACGTCAGAAGATGGCGCGGCAGCACGCGTGTCAGAATCTCTCTCCCCCACGGTTTTCTAGTACTCGAGACAGTAAAAAGGCATGCAGTCTTGTTTGTCTGACCGACAGCGTGGCAGACCTGTACTCTTCCCAAGAAGGGACAAACATACGGCCCAAGAAAGGGCCTCGTTCCCAGTGAGAAACTGGGGACCCGGAAGGCTCAGTATATAAAGAACACTTTTTTCACCTGAGAAATGTACATGCTATTTTGCTCCCAGAAATCCATTGCGCTTTGAGTTTACAGTTCTTCCTTCCCCTCCAAGGACTAACTTAGCCATCGGAGAGCCTTCCGGCCGCTAGAGGCGGGAGGTCTTCTGACGGTTTTCTCTGAGCGCAGGTCTAGGTACAACCGGAGCAAGTCAGCCCTGAGTATCCAGTCCACCGTGAAAGTCACCGTTTATAGGCGAAGGTAGTGTAAGCTCATTTTACCCCCGCACATATACATACCTTCAATCGATATGCGATTAAATCCTCACGCGCAAGAAATCAAATTTAAATCCGATATTCGCGGATCTGCGGGGATGGAAAGGGATCACGATTTGGTTTGAAAGGGGATGGATGGCTGAGATGAGGGAGATTGGTTTCGCGATTGGAGAGAGAGGTTGCTGCGCGATTTTCGATCTGAAGGGTTCCGCGATTTGGGGCTGAAAATAATTGTGGGTTTTCATATTTTTGGAGGGAAGTTGCACGATGGAGAGGGATTTCGTAGGGGAGGAGTCCGTGATTTTTGCGATGGGTTTCCCTAATTTTGGGGGAATTTTTTCTAATTTGAGTTTTCCGAATCTGGGGGTGGGGGTTTCCAATCGGGGGCTGCTTGATATAAAAAAGGAGGGTTGTGCAAATGGCTTCTTCATCTCCCATCTTGGGGAGCAGGCAGTAGGAGGCTTAGGCGATTTTCGGGGTTAAGTGGTGTTCTTCATTCCTTTGCAATAGAGTAGATTAAAATTAAGGATTTGTTATCTCAAGTTTAGTATTTTTGCTCCTGAATTCTGTTTCCATTCATGCGATCAAGAAGTGTGAGTTCTACGATTCAAATGAATTAATTCGGTAATTAGAAATTTTATTTCTTCAAATTTTAATTCAGTTGTTCAGTTATTTTATTGATTCGTATAATGTTCTTCAATTTCGTCCTTCGATTCATTGCATGTTCTTTGGTTATAATGCGTAGTTAGATACCTCGGGAATTCGATCCAAGGGGAAGTACCGTACAAATATGATGTAGCAAATCTCTTCATTTGGATCAAAATGATTTTCACGATGAAATTCTCCGGGTTGTGATTCTCGATGTTAGTGAGACACAACTTGTGTTTGACAAATTGATTTAACGATGATATTTTCCGGAAATAATCCTCGATGTTAGTGAGGCGTTTTCTGAGTTATAGAAAGAGATTAATTGCGGATTACTTTACGGTGTGAGCTCAAAGATCGAATCACCCTTTTTAATTAAGTCATTTTAAAATTTCATTCTCATTAGTTGCAATTAGATTTAGTTCCCATCAAATTCAATCCCAATTCATAATTCTCATGCTTTCCGTTAGTTTCAATCAATAAACGTGAAACTTTAATTGGTCCGACTAGTCCCTGTGTTCGACCTGGGACTTACCGCTATACTAGTTAGAATAGTTCGTCTTAGTTTATAAATTTAAATGCACTAGGCCAAAGTCCGATAATAACGACACAGATTTTGCATCTAGCATTTTGGCGCCATTGTCGGGTACTATGGTGATTGATTGAAGTTTCTGTTAAAAAAAATCAAAAAGAAAAAAAATACGAGTTGTGTGGCACATATGGATATGATGGATGATTTTGCATATGACACTTTTGATCGATATGACCCACAAAATTTTGAAAGACATTTTGAGGATGATGTGAGTTTTTATTATGACTTCGACAGAGAACCTCCAGGCCGTACAAGAGGGCAATACTTACAAAATGGTCTTTTCACTCCTTTATGTTTGGTAATTCCCCGAAATACCAACAGATTTATAATTAATGGAAAGATTCCCTTTTATTTACCTCATTTCTATGGGTGTAAAGATGAAAGTCCTTATGATCATATGGACAAATTTATAGAAGTTGCGAGGTCTATGTTGGAGGAATATCATTGGGAGGAGGAAGCCTTTATGCGATTGTTTTATTATTCTTTACGTGGCGAGGCACGATATTGGTTACGTCATGTTCCACCTTGTTCAAATTTTTCTTGGCCTCAGTTGCAAGACAAATTTTTCGAACAATTTTGTCCAAATTATGATTCTTAAATGCTATTAGAAGAACTCAACGTGACACAACAATTTGATGGGGAGACTTTCTGTGACTATTGGGATAGATTTTGTGGAATTGAATATTCTTGGAACCATCATAATTGCACATTACACAAAATCATCTATATTTTTCGAAAATCATTGAACTCTGACTCACGCAATTTTATTATAAATAATTATGGTAGAAATTTTTGGGATAACACTCCTGATGATTGTTGGCACTATCTTAATAAATTTTCCAAAAATTTCAACCAATGAGTCAAAATTCAAGGATTGAAACAGTTGAGTCTCCAAAAATAGCAAATGAGAATTCAATGACACATTTCAATGAGATGGGCGAAACGAGTTTGGAAAATATTGTTGAAAATAAACCAATTGAGGTGGAAAATCATGTGCCAAGCATTCCACTAATCATGCCAAGCCTAGTAGGAAATGACAATCCACCCTCACCCATTGATAATATTATTGACATTTGTCCTCCCATTGAGTCACCTCACTCTTATAAAGGTGACATGGCTCCACAACAATGTGATTATTCGGAGCCAATTTGCCAAAACCCGGAGGAATGGTACTTGAATCCCGACCTTGTTGAGGTGGCTCCTCCCGAGTCCTATCATTCGGAGCCATCCTAGAAAGCCATGACCATTGCTCTTCAGAAGAACAATTTGACCATCCACCACCACAACCTAGCTCTCTCGAGTGTGCTTTGGAACATTACATTCAAAGTTACAACCACATCTCAAACCTTAACATGTCATGTCAAGAGGACTTTGATGTCCCACTATGTGAGTTAGCACAAGCCTTGATGATAATTGGGTCACTTCCAAAGTGAGGGGATGAGAATTTTCTCACCTCTTCGGAAGATCACCCTATGACTTATCCTTGTGAGGGGCTTGATGAGACATTAGAGGCATGTGATGTTGTTGACAACTTACCCTTGGAGCCCACTATTTTAGAGGACAAGACTCCATTGGTAGTTTCCAAAGTGTATATTTTTCCTTGTGTACCTACACCATCATCTATTATTTCTTTAGAAAAAATAGATTTCTTGGACATTGACCGATTACTTATGAGTCATTCTTCACGTTCGATTCATGTCATCAATGCCTTTGAAATCAAGACATGTCATGGTGGTAAAGTGATTGGTTGGTTGTTTTTGAGGCATCTAAAAGTCCCTATTTATTCCAAATACTTATTCTTACGGACTGGGTGCACTCAATATCTTCTCAACCTTCCCAAATGGGATGGTTTGAGTAGTTCACATGTGAAAGAGTGGGATGAATACACTCTCAACCACTTATTGTATCATCGTAGTTTAGTTTTCTCTTGTTAGCTTAGGATTTTCTTTTCACTTTTTCTTATTTTTCTTAGACTTAGTTTTTAGTTTACCTTCTTTATCTTGTGCTAACATTGTTTTTCTAGTCTCTTTATCTTCTAGCCTTTTGTTAGGTCTTACACGGAGCTGGAGCTGGGAGGCATCGTTGGTACAATTTCTCGTTTGTTCTCTTACTTTCACATTTTGTATGATTGCATCTCTTTGTTTAATGCATCGAGGACACTGCATGTTTTAAGTTGGGGGTAGGGAACTTCGTTCATTTTGTTTTATTTGAAAATGTTTTAGGTATTTTTTTAATTTTTTTTTGTGACGGTCTAGTATAGCCACCCGATTAGTTATCCTTGGTGATATATTATCTGGGATTACCCCGGTAAAAGTGTGGATGGTGGGACAAAGGTGATTGGAGTTTCTCAAGGTTTAGCCACAAAGTGCGATCTTAGAAAACTAACCTACTGAGTAACCATTCAACCCAGAAATTTCGGATGATTTCCTTATCTAATACATTAACCAAGTGAGTGAGTCAGGGAGAAAAGTATATCTCGTCTTGTCCGCGTGAAGGACCGGTGGATTAGTTTAGGCAATAAAATTCTTTTACTTGGATCTTGAGATTTAGCGAGTTCAACTCCTTTGAAAAATTTTAGAGGAATTTGTTGAGATTCTTTGAGATATCTATGTGGCATCTTAGTTCTTTGGGCTAACAATCAACAAAATTTATCATGGCACTTAATTTTAGCACCTTTTGCACTTCACGTATACCTAAGTCTAAGGTTACTTGTGAGTTACAACTTGAGTGTCTTGATGGATGGATTAGTGGAGACTTATGCCCAATGTGAGTTTTGAGCCTTATCTTTTTTGAGAATGATGTCAAACAAATTCTCCTCATCACATAAAAATTACTCGTTGTTTGATCTCATTATTTTTGCTTCAAGTATTGGAAATTTTATGCTTAATATACCTATCTCTTTGGATTTGGAAATAATGGTTGATATTACCCTTAGGAAAGGATTATAGGCATTGGTTGAAAATGTTTGAGCCGGTTCATTTCTTTTTATATTTATCTCTTGTAAACGCCCTTGAGCCTTCCACACGAGTCCTTTTTCTTGTTAGCTCCACCTTCCAAATTGTGTTTTGAGAAAGGTTAAAAATCATGTGCAAGAAATTATTTGGAGAGATAAGGTGGTAAATGTAATTCATTGTGTTTATTGTTGGTGTACCTTCCCAAAATGCAAATTATATGTATTCATGCAAAATTGCAAAATGAGAAACAATGCTTAAAGTGGGAGGGTCACCTAATCCATTGTGGAGAAGGGAAAGAAACGTGTATTCTTATTTGTTGGGAGGTGTTGAAGGTGGAAGAATACAAAAGTAAAAGAATTGGTGGAGTTGAAAAGGAAGAAAATCAATTGGGAAAAAATGGCGGAGTTGAAAAGTAAAATATGAGAAGCAAGTTAGGTGGTGAGGACACCATCATTTATTTTGCCCTCTATATTTGTCCATAACCTATTCTCAAGCACAAGGTTGTCTTATAACTTAGCCTAACACATTTTCCCTTACCTAACGATATAATCGAAATTAAAGTCCTATTTGATCCTTAGGGTAATGGATTGTGGTTCGATGGTTGTTTAATTTCTCAATGCTTGATTTTCTTTCATGAGATCATTATCCACTTAATAAAGAGCTTTTATTGCATGTCGACATGTGTGGTAAATCTTGATTTCCAATGACATAACTTCCAATCCACACATAAGATAGTTGTACAGTGCACCTTGTTTCGAGTGATCTAATGTTGAGTGCATGACATGGTGAGGATTGAAGTCGAGGCTCGGTCTGGAGAGATTTTTTTGGGTTGTTTCTTGTTAGCGACTTAAGCTTTATTCACACACGCTAAGTCTTTGATGCCATGATCTATTTTTATGATTCATTAGCATTTAGACAGTTGTGTGTCCAATTTATTTCCTTGAAGATCCAATTTCCATGAAAACTATATTTTGAGTTATCTCAAATTTTCTCAAGTTTCATTGTAAAAGAACATTTAATTAAATGTGTTTTGTGGATGATCACCGCTGAAAACCCCCACGAGACCATACTCGTTCTACCGGAACCACCTGGGAGTTCAAATGAAGTATCCATTTATTTTATTTTCATTCTTTCCTTTATTCTTGGTTTAAGTTTTAATAAATAAGTTTGCTAGGGACTAGCAAAATTCAAGTTGAGGATTGTGTTGTGCATTCAATATTATATATTTCACGGCACATATCTCTCCTTTTTATGCATACTTTATACTCCAAACACACTCATTTAACCAAAATCTAACGTTAATGCATTTGTGTGGAGTTTTTGTTCAAATGTATAAAAATGCACGACTTTTTGCTAGTAGGCATATGTGATGACACAATCATATATGGAGTTTGGAATTACAAGGCAAAGCTATACAACAATTCAAATCCAATCCATTTTCAGCAACCAATTTCGATCAACCAGCATAAGCAACAACCCAGATCAACCCACTCTATTCAATCGGCTCGACAACTCAACAGAAAATCGCAGTGGCAACACAAATCTGCAACATTGATGAACCCAGCTCAAGCTCATCAATCAATTTACAAAGCAACAAATTGCAGCTCAAGGAAATCACCAGCTCAAAAATACAATTAAACATCAATTTGCAGCGACTCAACTCAGCACCAACTCAGCTCATCAGCAACTTAGTTCAATTACAGTACACCTGCAGGAATTTTACTCAACAAACCCAGCAAACTCTCGGAAATCCCCACAAGTAACCAATTGATATGCAGCAAGTCGTCTCGATGTACCCTCGCAGAAGTTGGCAACATCATTTTGAAATGCAATCTGAGCGACCCATCGATATGCAGCTGCAATATTTCGATATGCATCGAAATACATATCGGAATCAACCAAATCAGAAATCACACTGACATAAAACAAAGCTGAATCATTTCCCATATATGCAAATCTCGCATATCGATATGCTATTGCAACTGGAAATTAATCGCAGAGCCATTTCGATATATACATACCTTCAATCGATATGCGATTAAATCCTCGCGCGCAAGAAATCAAATTTAAATCCGATATTCGGGGATCTGCGGGGATGGAAAGGGATCACGATTTGGTTTGAAAGGGGATGGACGGCTGAGATGAGGGAGATTGGTTTCGCGATTGGAGAGAGAGGTTGCTGCGCGATTTTCGATCTGAAGGGTTCTGCGATTTGGGGCTGAAAATAGTTGTGGGTTTTCATATTTTTGGAGGGAAGTTGCACGATGGAGAGGGATTTCGTAGGGGAGGAGTCCGTGATTTTTGCGATGGGTTTCCCTATTTTTGTGGGAATTTTTTGTAATTTCAGTTTTCCGAATCTGGGGGTGGGGGTTTCCAATCGGGTGCTGCTTGATATAAAAAAGGAGGGTTCTGCAAATGGCTTCTTCATCTCCCATCATCTTGGGGAGCAGGCAGTAGGAGGCTTAGGCGATTTTCGGGGTTAAGTGGTGTTCTTCATTCCTTTGCAATAGAGTAGAATAAAATTAAGGATTTGTTATCTCAAGTTGTGTTTTTGCTCCTGAATTCTGGTTCGATTCATGCGATCAAGAAGTGTGAGTTCTACAATTCAAATGAATTGATTCGTTAATTAGAAATTTTATTTCTGCAAATTTTAATTCAGTTGTTCAGTTATTTTATTGATTCGTATAATGTTCTTCAATTTCGTCCTTCGATTCATTGCATGTTCTTTGGTTATAATGTGTAGTTAGATTCATCGGGAATTCGATCCAAGGGAAATTATCGTACAAATATGATGTAGCAAATCTCTTCATTTAGATCAAAATGATTTTCACGATGAAATCCTTCGGATTGTGATTCTCGATGTTAGTGAGACACAACTTGTGTTTGACAAATTGATTTAACGATGATATTTTCCGGAAATAATTCTCGATGTTAGTGAGGCATTTTCTGAGTTATAGAAAAAGATTAATTACGGATTATTTTATGGTGTAAACTCAAAGATCGAATCACCCTTTTTAATTAAGTCGTTTTAAAATTTCATTCTCATTAGTTGCAATTAGATTTAGTTCCCATCAAATTCAATCCCAATTCATAATTCTCATGCTTTTCGTTAGTTTCAATCAATAAACGTGAAGCTTTAATTGGTCCGACTAGTCCCTGTGTTCGACCTGGGACTTACCGCTCGACTAGTTAGATTAGTTCGTCTTAGTTTATAAATTTAAATGCACTAAACCAAAGTCCGATAATAATGACACGGATTTTGCGTCTAACAGCTGCAGCTGAACAGGTGAAAAATGCTAAATGCGATCACCTAGAAAGTGTATAAAAATACGTCAGCACGATGACATGGTGAATACAAAGAACAGTGTAAATAAAGGAATAAAAGAAGTGACAAATCTCTTTTTTAAAATATCATAATATCTCTTTTCAAAACCATTATCAAAATATATGATTTTCTCTTTTATTTCCAAACTCGCTTTTCAAATTCTTTTTATTTCCTTTACTTCAAATCCATGATTTGTCTTTATAAAACTCTTTCTCAAAACATTGTTCTCTTTTAGTTTCAAAATATCCTTTCCTAAACCATTTCTTTCTTTTCTTCTCAATATGAATTTCCACCGGATCCAATATCGATCCATCAAAATATTTCCATCACTATATCAAGGATCAAGTAGGGATCCATCAAAAAACTTTAATCTCGTCCTAACAACTAAAATAGTCAATGGTCATTCTATCTGTTGACCATACATTTATGACAGATCTGTAACTCAATGAATCATTCCTGATAAGTACACAGGTAATGAACTCGGGGCCGCTCGTTGCCCCAGTGGTATGGGAATATAATAATTACTGAACATTTACCCCTGGTTAGGTAATATAGAATAATCGCCGAACATATATCCTCGTCTAGGTTCAATGCTATTAAAGTAAGAATTGAATTTTATTTTCCAAATTCTTTTTCTCTTTGTTCAATTTTCATAAAATCCATATTCTTTATCCAAAATCATTTTCCTCTTTATTCTCTTTCAAATTTTCTTAATCAAATTCATTCCTTTTCATCGAAAATATTTTTATTTTAAAATCGTCAAAACCAGTCAAAATCTTAATCTTTCTCTTTTTCAAAATCCTTTCAAACGTTTCTTTCTTAAAAGATATATAAATATATCTACGCTCTTATTTATAGAGTTCAAGTAGTATTCACTTAAAAAGAGATTGATTTACAAAATTTTCTTGTCCTTCCTTGGATATGTTGATGATGATGGCAACTCTGAATCTAACAACAACCAAACTCAAGCTATAAGAATACTAACGTTTAAACGAATACTCTATAGATCAAAATATCTAGTATGAATGCATGCCTTTTGGTTATTTAAATTCCTAATGTAGGGACTTAGGCTTATCAAGGATTCTTTACTTTTATAAAGAGTTGTAATGATCTAAACTTCTCAAATTCTATGTAATCCATTATCATTTCAAATATTTGATTTAACAGATTCTCACAAAAATCCATTCAAAAATTCTAGTTTTCTGTATTGATCCAAAAGTCAGCACCAATCTAATCTGCCAACCGGACTGGGCACTGGCTCCAGGACCGGTCGCTCCACCAGTGGCAACGATAGAGGATCTGGTCCCCATCTCGGTGATGGGCCCAGTCTTGCAATTTTCTACAAACTTCTGGTTTCTCTGTAAATCGATATTTCTTCGTTGATTTTTAACCAAATTGGTTCAGGTTTGATTCTATGATGATCCATAATTAACTACGAGTAGAATTCACATAATTGGTATAGAATTTTACATTGGTTGCGATGAATTGGACGTTTGATGCAAAAAATGGGGTTTGCTCCTTCTTCTTCGATTACGATTGAATTCGATTCTGGGTTGATTCTTTTGAAATTGATTCTCTCTCCCGTATTGTTTCCCTCTCATGATTTTGCTTCTCTCTCACTCACACAAAGATTTACACTCACAGATTTGATTCACAACAAATCGATGCAACCTATACAAGGATATATATGTTTATGTATATATGTCTTGAATTTCATTTTGTATCCAATTGACAACACAGAGGTATATTGACACAACTCAACACCATCTCATTACCTCATAGATCGATAATAAACATCTGTAACCATCTTGTCAACACCTCACGATATACTATTGCATATACAAATTGCATGTATAATCCTTACACGGCTTTCTCCTCTCGATCAACACCTACAGAGCCAATTCCAATTTGATTTATTTTATTGCACTTTTTACCTTTGTCTTTCAATCCTTTCACTTTGACCCCTAGCCTTTTATTAAGTCTTTTATTTAGACCTTTATTCATCTTTTAAACACTTCTTTTAACACCAAAAATTCCCAAATAATTTCTAATTAATTTATTCGAGTCGTATGAATTATTTCGAATATTTATTTCACTCAAAAGCATTTTTAAATACTTCAAACTCAAGTACTAATCCCTAATTTCGCTTAATTTAGCCATAATTAAATGATAATGCACGAATTAGATGAACAGGTTTCATCGGCTAAATTCAAATAGCCACTTGGCAGATTAACTCGAGAAGTTAAGAATGGAGAAGATCACGTGGTCGAGACTAATAGAGAGCCAAGATGGGTCCACATCATTAAAGAAATTTCGTTTTAAGCATGCAAGAGGTGGGCTTGGTATTTAATGGGCATAATTAAATGAATCAGATCAGATTTATTTCTCAATACCTTGGGAACTCAAATTATTTATTATCATCGAGACAATTCATTTTTAGACATGCAAGAGGTGGGCTTAGACTTTATTGGGGGTAATTAAATGAACCAAATTAGATTCAATGACTCAAGACCTTGAGAAATCATATTATTTATTTCTCTTGTACTTTTCAATAGTCAAGGTTTTGGAATTCACAACATTTAAGATCTCTTTAAACTAGGAGATAAGTTTAATTTCATATTCAATATATGTCACACCCCATATTTTCATATTACTTTTCCTCTTACTTTCCCGAGTATTTTTATAATTTCTTATCTTATCCCCGTGATTTATTCTGGATTTATGGATGTTTGGGCCATCTCGGGCTTTGAATTGTGGATTCTGTAGGAATTGGGGATGTTTGGAGAAGGTTTGAAACTGTTTATTAATATTCGAGTGGACCCTCGGTGGCCCACATATCCATTAACCGCTTCATTCTTGGTGTCGGTATGTCGAGTGCTTGCCATTTGTCTTTTGCAAGCACATATCGAATTGTGTCAGTCCCATCCCCTTCTCATATATTCAAATGTAAGGCTTCTGTGGGCATCCAATATGTCACATTCTATATATGAGTTATGTCAACATGTCATATTTTAATATGTAGATGTCTCGTGCCCATTCCCATTTCACATATCCAAATGGGGGTTTCCTATTGGTTCCATATGTCACATTTCAATATGTGGGTTGGGCCTCCTTGACCACATTTGTTTATAAGGTCCATCCATTCGATAGACTGACCAAGAAATACATTTCGATATGTGTGCATTTTAATTGATCACATATCGATATATGTCTTTTGCACATATCGATATGTGAGTCATCTGTTCGCATGCCTAGCCTTTTCAAAGGTTACATACATCGATATGTGAGGAGACACATATCGATATGTGTCTCATTTAGAACAGTTCTGGAATCAATGTTTGGGGCTTATATATATTCCCATTTTACACAACCTTAACACATTTACACTCACCTATCCTCACTCTACCAGCCACCATCCTCCTCCAGCTGATTCTCTCTGTCTCACTCTCGAATCATTCTGTCCTTATTTCCTTTTAATCCATGAGGTTTTGGGAGGAACCCTCTTCACAAACTATGTTCCATGCATCACAATCTATCCGTATACATACATATCAAAGATGGTTATGAAGAATCCTCATCTAGCGTGTTCCGAATTTTTCACCCTAGTGTAGAAACTTCTAAATCCTATGTGTTTATGTGTTTGTTTTTCTTCTCCTCTCTCCTTAGTTTGAGTAAAGGCATGGGTTTACGTAGCTAAATCACATGAGTCGATTTATTCTTAAATTTGTTGTTGAACTTTGGATGTTTTCATGGATAAGGATTCTCTTTGGTATCAATTTCATATCCCCATCATTTGATTCGAAACACCCCAAATTTTATAAAAACCCTTGATTTTGTTCCTACTTTATAAATTGGGGAAAATGTGTTTAGGGAGGCCTTATGTGGCCAAAATGATTTGAAATACTTGATGTGAGACTCTTGAATATGTTTTGGAACATGAAAACCTATGGGTCATTCGGCAGTTTTGTGAATGAGTAGGAGGAATATTCCCTACTTAATAATGAAAGAGTGAATAACATGGAAAGATGTGATTCTTTTGATGTGAGAAATTTGGGTTGGCTATATATATATATATATATTCAAGAAATTCATTCCTTGAGTGGTGGATTTGCACTCACAACATTGCGCAATGGAGGCTTGACTGGGCTCTCCCGATGGGTCAGAGAAGACTAGGAAATTTATGGGTAGTCTGGTCGACAAGCTTCTACCGCAGAAGTAGCCAAAACTCAATTGTTTACTTGATATTGGAAACATGATAATGATGGATTTGAACTTCCCTTGATTTCGTTAAGGTGTAAGGAATAATGACATACTTTGTCACGCCCCAAATTTTCAAATCATTTTTTTTGAAGTAATTATAAAACAGTAAATGGGGAATAAACTACTTGTCATCCAAATACATATCAGTTGAAGTAACCATTACAAACATATGATACACAGGGAGATTATAAAATAAATACAGAGTGCGGAAGTAGAGATACATAAACAGGCTACTACAACTGAACAAAAAGGGTACAAGAGAAAAGTACAAGAGCTGGCCTACCACAACTAGTACAACTGAAAAGAAAGCACTACCAGTACAGGGAACAAAAGTGCGACAACGGGGAGGATTGGCAAGCTCCCAAAGGTCCAGCAGCAAGCCAAACTTCAAGTCCACTACTAGTCCAAGCCCTGCAAACAAGTCCTGGAAAAAGGAAAGAAAGGAGGGTCTGAGCAAACAACAACTTAGTAGGAAAACCCCTAACTAGTACCAAGCATTCACCCGCGGGTGCGTGCCTAAGTGTCCACACAAAGGGCAAAACAAGAGAAAGAAAACCCAAGTCAGGTGAGTGTGACACAACCTCAAGCAACCCAACACCAACGTACAACTGACAGTGAAAACCGTGCAAGACTCCAAAGGAACAACCACGAGAAACTCAACAGTAACCACATCGATCGCCACCACGAAAACAAGGTCAACTCCAAGGCTCACTAGAAGAACCCAAGGATCCAAGTATATGATCTCAACACCACCCCATCACCACAATCCCCCAACCACCAAAGTAATGTTATGGATTCGGTTCTTGATCAATTTTGGAATTTATTGGAGATTTGGGGTAGATTTCAATTATTAAACAAACACTCAAACCAAGGTGCCACGGGTAGGGCAACAACAAACATCCTAAACCCGCATAGATGCCAACAAGAGAAAAACATCGCCCGCGGCAATGAATGGCATCCTACGCACAACGACACACATGCCACGGGGAGGGCAGCTACAAACATCCTCAACCCGGATAGCCACCAACAAAAAGAAATGTCGCCCGTGACGATAGTTGGTACCCTACGCATCTCTGAAGGCATAACGCAGGGAGGGCAGCCACAATCATCCTCAACCCGGATAGATACCAACCTGACAAGACATCGCCCGCGGCGAGTGTTGGTATCCTCCTATGCCGCGTAAAAACAACAACAATCTTTCCTCACATGATCATTATTCTTAAGTTGGGTGAAATTGAGGTTTTGGATTCATGATTATAAGAGAGTGATCCTCATGGGATTCATCTCTGATATTAGCCATTCATTGAGTATTTTGCGTTCAATGTTAAGTTCCTCAAATCACCAATCCTCCTTGACGAAATCAAGGGCAACACCCAACGAGACCAACACAACTCCACCGTTACGGCACTAAGAGAGACCAAGGATAACCACATGACGATGCGACAACGCCACCAAAAGTCGATAGCCCAATTACTCCTCGACACACCCACGAGTATTGTTAGCCCAATTGCCCAACTAATACACCGCTAGGGGCAACCATCGAACATGAGATGCTCGGCAACCTCTAAGGGACCAACAACGGGGTTCACAACCCAAATTCATTCCACGACTCTTCCATACCAATTATACGATAACCCAAAGACCACAAGTCCTTCAAAATGTGACATACGATTCAAGGAGATTTTTATCGAACACTTAGTGCCCACAAATCTTTAAGGGACCTACGATGATTACAAGGACCCGACGCGACCAATCACTCATCCATACAAGTCCTACAACAACCCAATAGGGCTAAATCCTCCAAAATATGATTTAGGATTCACTAAGATTTTTCATCAAACACTTGGGGTCCGCAAATTCCAATGACCACATAATCAATCTAACAACCACCAAGGTAAACACAAATCACCACTAACATCACCTACGATATTTATCAACACAAATCCTTGGACACCTCACACAAGGAGAACCCAATAAACCATGAATCATGAAATTGATGGGATAAGATTACGGAAACAAACCCTATATACACACACACATGCATACAAGGGAGTAGAGAGAGATTTACCCACCGAAAATCCCCGGAAAGCTTGAAGCCACGAAAACCCCAGGTGAGGGAATCTTCAAGAATGGATGATCCAAGACCATCACCGCGTAGTCCTTGACGAGGTAATCAAGGTTTGTGAAGGGCAAATCCTTCAAAGAGAAAGGGAAAGAGGTCAAAAAGAGGGAGAGAGGAGGAGGGAGAGAGAGAGGTTTGGGAGAGATAGGGTGAGAGGGAGAGAAAACTTACGTGAGGGCTGGGGGAGGGCCAACTAAAATTAGTGTAGGGCTTTCTCTCCCATAAAACACTTATATACTCGAGCCCAAAGTGGACAAAAATGACCCCAACCGAATCCCTAAACTTCTTCCCGAACACTATATTTCGATATATGCCAAGGGCACATATCGAAATATACTCCCCACGGATCAACCCCAAACGCAGCACATATCGATATGCATGGGCCTTGCATATCGATATGAAAGACTCTCGGATCAATTTTATTGAAGGAGCATATCGAAATATAAGGTTTTGGGGCCAAGCTATATATATCGAAATATAGTGGCCTATCGAAATACAAGACAAGATATATCGAAATGAAGCATTTAGATATGTCCAAAGAGTGACATATCGAAATGAGCATGAAGAAGTTTCGTGCAATGGGGATTTTATATCGAAATGAAGGGGACACAAGGGCTGCTACATATCGAAATATAGGCTCAAAAGAGGGCAGCCAGGACATTATATCGAAATATAGAAGGGGAGGAGGAACCTCATTTCGAAATATAAAATCTGCTGTGTGAACCTAAGATTGTTTGCGAGTATTTTGGGCATTCGTTCGAACTCCGATTGACACGATTCAAGTTGCGTTGGATTCACAATTGAATTCTATACAACATTGGTGAAGAATATATTTTGATTCAGAAAGAATTTCTGGACCTAATGGGCCTGGAAGTCACTCGATACATTGTCGGGGTGACTCGAGACAACGCCAACTCACTACCGAGGACTCCAACTACCCCGGACCATTGAATTTCATCGCATTGGACCAAATAACGGCTATAATTTATTTA
>NMUG010002500.1:0-15925 GCA_002855965.1 Monotropa hypopitys | reverse complement strand
TCACATATTTTCCATAAATATTTTCTTTACATATTTTTTGTACATATTTTTATATACATTCTTTACATATTTTTATCCACATTCTCTACATATTTTTATACATATTTTTATACAGATTTTTATACACATTCTCTAAAAATAAAAAACAGTATAAATGTTTTAACTAAATTTAAAAATAAAAAATAGTTAAAATGTGAAACATTTTAAAAATTTTAAATATAAAAAACAATTTTTTTTTGTTTTTTACAAAAACTATTTTGATTCTATTTTTTCTTCAACTACATAAATATTTGATTTTTGTAATTGAATTTAAATAATTAAAAAATTTGACTTTTCGTCGCAAAAGATCTTTTTGACAACCAAACATCGGCTACTCCCATTTGTCGTCGATTGTTCGTCGCAAAAATTCTTTTATAACAACAAAATACTGTTTGCGAAGAAATGACAAAGATAGTAAAAATGCCTTTTTCTAGTAGTGCATGTAGTCTTTCGCATGCAAAGTGTATGTTATAAAAATAAATTGATTAAACATTTATATTTACATAAACAAACATATTTGTTACAAAAATAGAGTCTAATAGTTTATTTTCTTTTCTATTAAATATAATTCAATCAAGTTTAATTTGATTACTTTTTTCTCTGTGAAGTATTTTTTCTCTGTTAATTAGCTATTACATGTAGGGATTAAACACCATTAATATCTGATAAGGAGTGCTGAGTTAACAGCTCTCCACCGAGGAGGGCCGTGTTGAGTCAACTCGACATTGTCATTTGGTTGGGCTCCCTAGAAGGGACCCTAACTCAGAGTAATGTCAAATCAAAGGATGTCGTCAACAAGATCATTTACAACAGATGTTCGTAATGTTAATCCTATGGGATTGCCAAGAGCGTACAAGAACTGCTCCCGCCTATTCTCCATTCAAAATAGGGGCCTTACGAGATCATGATATATGTGCCCCCAATCTTGGGAGCGCGTGAGAGGAATAAGAAAAGCATAAGCTAAATCTACGGGGACTTACCAAAATAGATGGGAGCGCGTGAGAGGTCAGTCTCTATCTCGCTTTTTCCTTTCATAACTTTCTATTTTTCGCTATGACTGAGTCCATCTCCATGAGGCTTGAACCCACTACTAACCTCGAACTGATAGGAGAAGACACAGAAGAGGACGTAGCTATTTTAATGGGACGAGGCACTAGGGCTCTAGTAGTGAGGGAATCTCATGCCCAGGATGTATCATTCGATATGTCTGGGCAGGTTGAGGGGGAGTTGATGCCCCAAATCCAACCCTATCCTAGACCCAAATTTTACTATTCAGCCTCCACTCATGCTTCTGTCATAGAACCCACTGATTTGTTAGTCATCCATCGTAGATTCCAAATTCCAGACACCATTTGCCTTAGGGCTTCGAGCTCAGATGAAAGGAAATTTGATTGCTCCCGTAATGAAGTATGCATTTATTAGGATGCCCTGGAAGTAGGTCTACGCCTTCCTCTCCCTGACATTGTTAGGCAGGTCTTGTCTCGATTTGGGTTCGCCCCCAGCCAACTAGCCCTAAATGTATATATGCGTTTAATAGGTTGCGCGGTTTTTGTGGATGGCCATGTCAGATGGTCATACACTTTTGAAGGTGTCTACTTTTTCCATCTTTTTATGATCAAAGAAGTCCCATATACCAAAGGATGGTGGTACTTCTGTAAGAGATCACATATTCCTTCTGTGATGGGCAAACTTCTCTCCTTAGTAAAGGAGTGGAAGGACAAATTCTTTTTCGTTAGTAGTTCCAGGTGGGAATTCCCTTACTGGGATGATTGCTCCATGCCCCGAGCTCATAGAAAATGGGGAATTCCTTTTGAACAGTGTGAGTAGTCCGAAAATGTTTCCCTTTTTATCTTGACATTGAAACATGTTAATTGGCACAATTTGACCTTAGTATTTATATTCAGGTTGGATAAAGGTACATATTATTGAGGAGGATGGTGTTGAGATCACATGTACTGGAGAATACGACATTCACGATCCAGACCATCTCATCACTTCAAAAAACCTTGTCGTCTATCTTCTTAGGCCTGAAGTATGAAGTGAGGCCTTAGCCTTAGAAAGAGGTACTCGTGTCTTGGCACTTATTTGAGTTACCCTCGACTGACTTCTTATTGTTTGTTTGATGGTATTTATGAGGCAATAGTAGGAGAGATAGCTCCACTCAAGTTGAACAAAGAGGCTCTAAAAAGGCTCCAAGCTAAAAGGGGCAGCATATCCCAGGGGCGAGCTATCGAGAAGAAAAAGAGATCCCGAGAGGGGAACACCGGCATTTCCACTACCTCCCAGGGATCCCTTCCTGTGACTCTACTAGTCTCTTCCTCCCTTACCATTCCCTTGGGACCCGAGGAAGGTGGGGCAAAGAGGTCCAACGAGGAGGTGAGGCCACCGCTCCCTACTAATATTCAGCTGAAAAAGCAGTGGCTAATTCCATCCTTAGAGGACAAAGGGAAGTGTCCACAGGTTGAAGATGACGGTCCCACAGTTATTTTTGATATGGATCATGTCGAGGCTAAGGCCATGTGCATGCCCATTGGCGCTGACCTAAAATACCTCAAAGTCCAGCATACTCCCACCATTGCTGATGAAGTCGTCGTCGAGCTTAGCAATGTGGAATTTTCTATTTACCTTTTTACTTTATGTTTCATCCGAGTGATCTTCCTAACTGACCCCTTTATTCTGGTACAGGTTCTAGTAAAGGATTTTTATATCGCCCAAGAGATCAGAAAGTCTTCTTCTCAGCAAGAGAGATTGATAAAAAAGAATCAAGGTCTTCAGGGAGACATCCGCCAAGCCCAATTAGATAAAGAAGCAGCTCAGCTAACCCAAAAGAAGGTCGTGCTAGAGCCAACAACTCTCCGTGATGACATGGCAGTGTGTGGGCAATCTAACAAAATATTAAGTGTTGATCTCTGCAAAGCTCTAAGTGATAGACTCTCTCTCATCTTGGAGAAGAATTGCATTAAGAAAGGAGGAGATGAAGCCCTGAAACAGACTGAAGAGGCCATGTCCCATTTGAAGGAAATTTATTCTTGAGAGAAGGAAGAGCATTCTATGGAGGTTACTTAAAGCTACTTCGATGGCTTCGAGGATATGTGCTGCCAATGCACGTGGAAATATCCAGATATCGACTTCAACTCCCAATAGTTCGAAGTAATTTTAGACAATTCATCCACTCGTTATGAAGGTGATGAAGAAGTTGAGGAGGTTGGCTCTAAGGGAAAAGCGTACTTGCAGGCTGTCGTGGATAAGATGGCAGAAGAAGCATTTTTGTTAGTTGCTAACGATATTATAGACAATACTATGACTGACTTATCTCTCCATGATAATATTTTTGTATTTGAATATATCCCCCCCAATGAGGGCTGAGTCCTGATTGTTTATGTAACTTATGAACTCTTGGTATCTTGTTTCGTAATGAGAAAGAATGTTTTATCTTAGTATTTTGTGGCATCCTGACTGCTCGGCAAACATGCCTTGTGTTTTGGAAGCTCTTGACTGCATTTCTTTGGTATTTTTCTACCTCACTGTGCCTTGGCCTTTCAACTAGAACAGGTCATGGGGACCTCGATTACGTTGACAAGGATTTGGTTTTATCCTAACAACTTGATTTAACACAGGTTTCATAAACCTTATCTATCTTAGATATCTAGCCGAGATTAGCCTCATGGACCATAATTAGTTGGAGCAGGTATGACGGATGTTTACTAATTGCCTTAGCAATTTTTTGCCTTGGCAACAGGTCTGATGGACCTTTACTGATTGCCTTAGAAATTCTTTGCCTTGGCAACAGGTCTGATGGACCTCTACTCATTGCCTTAGTAATTTTTGCCTTGGGAACAGGTCTGATGGACCTTTACTGATTGCCTTAGCAATTTTTGCATTGGCAACAAGTTTGATGGACCTTTACTGATTTCCTCAGCAATGTTTTCCTTGGCAATTGGTCTGATGGACCTCTGCTCATTGCCTTAGCAATTTTTGCCTTGGCAATAGGTTTGATGGACCTTTGCTGATTGCCTTAGCAATTTCTACCTTGGCAACAGGTCTAATGGACCTTTACTGATTGTTTGAGCAATTTTTGCCTTGGCAATAGGTCTGATGGATCTTTACTAATTGCCTCAGCAATTTTTGCCTTGGCAACATGTCTGATGGACCTTTACTGATTGCCTTAGCAATTTTTGCCTTGGCCGCATTAAATTTTTCAGAGATGAAAATTAAAGTGAACTGAAATGATAGGGGTCCTTACTCCCCTTAATGCAATAGAAAGTATTGGAGAAATTTGTCTTGCATTAATAAAAATCGCGATAACAAATATTATGAAGCTCATATCTCATTTATGGGAACTAATAATGCCTAAAAGTACACAAATAATTTATTATAAAAACTCAAAACCATATTTTCTATTCATAATACCTTTTCAGGTGCTCGGCATTCCAAGGGTTATTCAGCTCTTTTCCCCGTAGGGTGATCATCCTGTAGGACCTAGCCTTGGAATGCCTAAGTATCTTATATAGTCCTTCCCAGTTAGGATGTAGCTATTTTACCCTCTTTCCCATGGGGTCCTTCTTTCTTAGGACCAGGTCTCCTTGGAATATTCTTGGTTTCACCTTTGCATTGTGGTATTTTCCCATCCTTTGTTGGTAAACTGTCACTTTAGCTGCTACTTTATCTCTCCTTTATTCAAATAGATCTAGCTTGGCTCTGAGTTCTTCTTCATTATCGGCTTTGCCTAATGATGTCGTTCTGTAGTTGAGAAGTTTCACCTCAATGGGAACCACTACCTCTGAGCCGAAAGCCTAGGTGATGTTCGGAATGCCTAAAGTATATTGTAATACCCGTCTCATCTAATTCTTTTTATTTCAAATAATTATAATAATTAACAAAGGTGAGATTAAAGATTTTTAATATTCCATTGGAATTTTAGAGTGAAAGGAAATTATAAAAGAAGATTTAATAGTAAAAATTGAGGTTAAGTAATATAAGTATTGAATATATGGGGAAATGGCAGACAAGGGTAATTGGGGGGATTAATGAAGGGGCAAGGAGGTAAAATAGTGTTAAAATCTGATTTGTAGGGGTTGGGGATGCCTAGCCCCCATTCTTGTTCTTACTAAAAATCTGTCTAGAGGAAGAGGGAGAGAGGGAATGGCTTGAAGATTTTCCATGGATCGTTTTTGGAAGAAAATCTCTTCTCCAACCTTGTTCACAACTCAAGTAAGATCATTCTTACCGATTTTATTTTTTGATTTCGTCCATTGTTAGGGCTAGATTGAGTGTTTTGTATCAAACTCGTTTTTGGAGAAAAACCTAGATCTAGATCTTCAAAACTTGAATTTTTGATGAAACAAAGAGTTGTGAAGGCCGCCATTTGAGTATGTTTGACATCTAGGTGTTTAGAATACTTTTCTATAAATGATTTTTGAGTTTTGGAGACAAAACGATCGAGTTCGACAAAGTTAGGGACGTTCTAGTCAAAAAAATTACGTTCTGCAGATTTTGGATCAGCAAGGGGTCCGACCGGTTGGGAATATAGTCCGACCGGTTGGGATTGAGTCTGTCTAAGGTTGGGTGGAGCACAACCGGTTGGGATTGTAGGCCAACCGGTTGGGGGGGTGGCTGCCTGGTGCGACCGATTGGGATTGTAGGCCAACCGGTTGGGGATGTGGCTGCCGGGTGCGACCGGTTGGAGGTTCTGATGCAACTGGTTGGGAGTGGTTCTGTCCAAAATTTTGGTTAAGTCTTTGGGTGATGGAAAAATGACTTAATAATGTCCTATAAGGATAATTCTTGGCACATTAAGGCATGTAAAGAATTGATTTATAGTTTTCTCATTTCTTATCAACTTATACTTGCAATGTGGACAGAAATTGTAGTCTAATTTGATAGGTACACTCGAGGAAGGCATTTAGGCCTCCCTCAAGGGCAAGGAAAAGGTTTGAACCAGGCAAGGAAAAGGTTTGAACAACGGTGCTGGTGAGTGTATGTCTATGGTATCTTGAGAGTACTTTGCTTGATTTTTAAAGTACGTGTTTACTAGTTAAATTATTTTGGAAGCATATGTCACATGTTTTCATTTTGTATTGAGATTGAGTTGGGATGGAAATGATTACATTTCATGATGAGCATATTAGAAGTTTACTTCCTGCAGACTACACGTTAAACGTGTGAGTGGAATTTACTAAGATGTATTGGGGGTGAAGCATACTATATTATATATATATGCATCTTGGAACGAAAGTTCTTGAAGACTACACGTTGTACGTGTGAGTGAGTTTCTCTGTGTAATACACCGATTTTGGAGAGGGGATCCCCAGATTGGTATCTTTGTGATACACTTGATGAGTGTGCTGGGCACACGAACTATAACATATAATGATAGTTATTTTGAGAAGGAAAATGGAAGGATTTTTTAGAAAATGGGCTTCGGCCATATACATATATAAATGCATAGGATGCATGGGGTTGGGCATACGTGTTTTAGGGTTTGGACCCTTGTTCTCGCAAAGTTACATTCTTGCATGATTTCATTTAAATTCTTTTGCAATTGTGAAATCAAAATATTATATTCACACTCTAGTTTCCTTGTATTTTTCTTAAATGCTTGGAAACTAGGTTTTGGAGCTAGCAGTCCACTACATAGCTTGGAAGGTTAGAAGATGGAGCTTGGATTTGATGGGCTTGGAGTTCCTCCTATGTGATGAAGAGTTGGCTTGAGGATTTTCTTTTCCCTTGTAATAAGGGTTTGTAATCTTTTTGTTGATACTTGATATTGGTGACCTCTTTAGTACTTATGTTGGTATTAGTTGATGATAGAAGATTTTGGGGATTTCTTTTAACCACTTGATGTTAGAATTGTAACTTAGAATCTTATTGACTCTTGGTTTAAAAGTTAAGAAAAAATTTCTTTCTGCATAATTTTTAGTAAGTTTTGGTAAGGGATGTTACATATAGAATGTAGCTCATCTGGCCAGTCCCCTTTGGCTGACTTCAATCTTCTCTTGATTCCCTTTTTATTTCCCGATTTGGAACTTCAACTTGTCAATTAGCCCTTTGATAGGCCTTAGATGTATAATGAACGTGTATCCCCTAGATCCGCAGAATTCTTTGAACTCTGAACTATCAAACTACTTCCCTAGGTCCACAACGAGCACTCTGGGTAAACCAAATCGGCATATAATGTTTTGCCACAAGAAAGAGATCGTTGTTCAAGAAGTGATAATGGATAGTGCTTTGGTCTGTACCCATTTCTTGAAGTAATCAATTGCAACAACCGCATACTACTTTTGCCCTTTGCCCTTGGGCAATGGTTTTATAAGATCCATCCCCCACTGTGCAAAAGGCCACGACCCTCTGATTGGACTCATCTGAGTTGGTAATCCATGCAAAATTTTGGCAAACCTCTGACAAGAATCACACCTTTTGACAAGGTCAATACAGTCACTCTGCATAGTCGGCCAAAAATATTCAAGTCTAATTATCTTATAAGCGAGAACCCTACCCCCCTTATGGGTCCGCACGAACCCTCATGAACTTACTCCGTGGCTCTGCCTGTCTCAACTTTGTTCAGGCATCTCAGGTAGGGCAACGAGAAACTTATCCTGTATATAACATCACCTATTAACGTGTACCTTGCAGCTTAGATCCGTAACCTCTTTACCTTATTTCTGTCATTTGGCACCTCTCTAGTTGTGATGTACTTGACAATTGGTTCAGCACAAGAACTAGAGTAGTCAACTAGCAGAATTGGGAAACATGCCTCCTCTATGCTTGGGGTACTCAATAATTGGACCAATGTTCCTTTGGGTGCCAACTCTCCCACAAAATTGGCTGTCTTGGATAACTGGTCAGCCTCTTGATTTTCAACTTGGGAAACCTGAGAGACCGAGAACCGAGCAAAATTCCATATCAATCGCTGAACCAGCAAGAGACATCTCTCCAGGGACTCTTCCTTGGTCTTGAATTTCCCTTTGACTTGCCCAACAACGAGCTGAGAGTCACTTATTGCTGCAATACATTTTATTCCAATAATCTGAGCGATCTGGAGCCCCACGACCAGAGCCTCATACTCAGTTTGATTGTTTGTAACTTGAAACTCAAATTTTAGTGCATATTTCAATTTCTGACCATTAGGGGATGTCAAAATTAAACTTGCTCCACTAGCTTCCTTGGTTGCAGAGCCGTCCACCTGAAGTAGCCACAACTCTTCTTCCTTCTTCGAGACTTTGTCATCTGATACAGTATATTCGACCAAAAATTCAGCCAAGTCCTGACCTTTAATTGCGTTTCTAGGCTTGTAACGTGTTTCAAACTCCCCTAGTTCTAGCGACCATTGGATGAGCTGTCTTGAGGTATCTGGATTGTATAAAGCCCTTCTCAAGGGAAAATCTGTATGCACAGTGACGGGGTGAGACTGAAAATAAGACCATAGCCTTTTTGTGGATGTTATCACAGCGAAAGTCACTTTCTCCATTTTTGGGTACCTTGTCTCTGCTCCTTGCAGAGCCCTGTTTGTATAGTATATATGATATTGTACTCTGTCATCTTCTCGGACCAAAACTGAGTTGACGGCATATAAAGACACCACAATATACAAGAATAGCTCCTCCCCTCCACCGCTGGACTGAGTAGTGGTGGATTTTGAAGATAGTGCTTCAACTGGTTGAATGCATATTCACTCTTCGGAGTCCATTGGAAAGACCTTTTCAGGATTTTTAAAAATGATTGGCATTTATCATTAACTTTCGATGCAAACCTATTAAGAGAGTCCACACATCCTGTAAGACGTTGTACCTCCTTCACAGTTCTTGGGGACTTCATTTCTACCCTTAATTTTTCTGAATTCGCCTCAATTCCTCATTGGGACACTATAAAACCAAGAAATTTACCCGAGGCAACCCCAAAAGCACATTTGGCAGGGTTTAACTTTATTTTGTGCTTCTTCAAAACTTCAAAATCTTGTGCTAAGTCTCACATATGGTCTGCCTTATTCATACTTTTGACTAGCATATCATCTACATATACTTCAATAGTTTTAGATATCAGGTTCTTGAACATTTTGTTCACTAACCTTTGGTATGTGGCTCCAGTATTCTTCAGACGAAAAGGCATGATATTGTAGCAGTGCAGTCCCCTATCCATGATAAAAGCAATCTTTTCTTGATCGTCTTCATCCATCCTGACCTGATTATACCCCGAAAAAGCATCCATAAAACTCAACAGCTTGTGCCCTGAGGTTGAGTCCACCAACTGATCAATCCTGGGTAGGGGGAAAGTATCCTTCGAACAAGACTTTTTTAAATCCTTAAAGTCCACACACATCCTCCATTGGCTTATTGGCTTCTTCACCATAACCACATTTGCAATCCAACCGGGATATTGAACCTCCCAGATGGACCCGACACGGAGGAGCTTTCTACTTCTTCTGCCACTATCCTAGTTCGTTTAGGTGCCAACATTCTCTTCTTCTACCTGATGGGTCTATAATGTGGATTTATATTTAACTGGTGTGCCATGACCCTTGGATCAATTCCAGACATATCCTCGTGGGACCAAGCAAATACATCCCTGTTTCCCTTAGAAAGCTAACAAGGTCGTTTCTTTCACCATCGCTCAAGCCAGTGTTGACCTGAATGGTTTTGTTCGGCTCTTCTGGCCATACTTCCAATGAGATGATCTCTTTGACTGGTTTGCCTTTCTACAACTTTTCGTCATCTCTCACATCTAATTCTTCTACCATCAAGGCTTCGTTATGATGCCTGACAGAGTAATTGTAACATTCCCATGTGACTTTCTGATCGCCTTTCAACTCACCGACCCCCTCTGGTGTTGGAAACTTCACCTTTAGATGATAGGTTGAAATAACTGCTCTCATGGCATTGTAGGTTGATGGTGCGTCCACAACCAAAAAGTCCACCATGGTTGTAACTTGGTTGCCCTCCTCCCCTATTATTACAGGAAGAGCTATTTGTCCCTTGGGATAAACTGCTTCCCCCGTAATTCTGACCAAAGGGGAAGTCAGCGGTCTTAACCCATCTATTCCCAACCTTAGTTGATCAAAGGCGTGCAAAAATAATATGTCAGCTGAGGTTCCACTGTCGATCAGTATCCTTCTTGTTTTGAAGTTTGCGATCACCATGGTAACTACAAGAGGGTCGTTATGGGGATACACAGTTCCTTTCTCGTCCTCCCTTGTAAATACAATTGGGGACTCGTCCTTCTTTATGTGTTTACTCAGTCTCCCAACTGAGCATACCTCCATTGGATGGTGTACTCCCTAACAGATTCTCCCTTCTTGTGCCTGACCGTTGGCAAATGCGTGTCAGTTTTCTATAGCACTGCCCAGCAATGAAATGGCTCACGAATCCCTAGCTCAGCTCTTTGAAACTATTGACACTTCCGGGTTTCAGCTTGTTGAACCACATCCGAGCACTCCCCTTCAACGTGATTGGGAAGGATCTGTGCATTACCTCGTCGGGTATAGCCTATAACAATATCAGGTTCTTATAGGTATCCAAGTGGTCCAATGGGTCCGTAGTACTATTGAATGACTCGAGAATTGACATTTTAAACTTTGAGGGGAGCAACACACTCAGTACATGTGGTGAAAACAGAGAATCAGTAGTCTGCACCAGCTCTTCGTCCGTGACTGGGGCCTTCCCCTTCATGTGCTTCTTTATTCCATCAATCTGGGCCTGCATAACTACCAGAAGATCTTCGTCCTGCCTTTCTAGGGGCGACTTGTCCCCCCTTGTTGCTCTACTAACCTGAGGATCCTGATTTTGGGACTTATTGTTGTTACGCTCCACCCTCATTTCCTCATTCTCTTCCATATCCTCATTGTTCCCCTTCTGCTCCCGTGGGAGCAGATACGGGTTCTGAGCAGTATGGTTTTGAACAGGCGGGTTTTGTTGTGTTTTCAGGACCTAGTTTTCCTACTGGACTTCCTCCAAATTTTTGGTTAGCAGTTCTATCTGGCGTTGCATGGCCAAGAACATCTCTGGTGTTACAATCGGGAGATCTTGATGATTGCTTCCTACCATTGAACGAGTATTGACCATTCGAGAATCTTTCACCAATAATAAAGAAAGTCGCTTCCCACAGACGGCACCAACTGATAAAGTTATTTCCCGGCCCTTCTCTTTCACAGCTCTACAAGGTGCTACACAGAATATTTTGACAATGGTAGTGCCGACCAAGTATCCTCTGATGCCTAAGTCAGACTATCTGTATTGAGAATTGAAAGAGTCAATGGAATACTTGGGATTGTATTTTCGTATCTCTGAATGATGCTCCCTGGGGAATTATATACTCCTCATTCACTTAGGGAAGTTTTTGTTAAACGAACCACATTTCCTTTTTTCCTCGCACACTCCTAGGAAATTAGAAAACCTTCCAAATCTCTTCTTATCCCTCCGGATTTAAGAGTTATCTTTTATTTCTGGTAGGTGAATCATCCAATTCAAACATGCAGCAAGGCAGGACCCCTTTGAGGATCCACTATCTGTCCCTGCCGTAGCAGGGCTGAGCTCGATTATAGTCTGAGCTCACTTGGTCTCGGTCTCCAGAGGCCGTGATGCGTCCAATAAGCTCAGCCTGGTACATCCCATGTGATGCGCTAAGCTTGCGTCTAATTACCCGTATCATTACGTATAACCAAATCAAACCAATATGTGTTGTATAATTCGATTCAGTGCAGCCTATTTATTTATTTTTTTTGTTTTTTTTTAATTACGATACTATGACATACAAGTTGTATGTTGTTCCTCATTCATCCATGTTAATGAATTACAATATCAATACAAAACTTTGCAACAACATCAAATTTATACTCCCAACGATAAAAATTATTCATAAAAATTATTAAGACTCAATTTGATAGTAAAGTATGAACACTTAGATAAAACATTTTAGACTTTATGCAACATTTTACTTCTTTATGTAACAGCAAAGTGTGAACACTGGGTAATAGAAATGATGCAATATTTTTATAAACATTTATTCTAATTAATGCATCAATGTATTTTTATAAATAAAACAGCAGACTAGAGTTTACAATAGAGCAGCAAACGAATACCTGTAATAGCATATTAGAATTTGAACAAGCTAAAAACAAATGTTTTAGTTTAGGTTATTTAAATAAAAAATTAATATTATTTGTATTCGGTCGGTTTCGGTTTAATTCGGTTTTCAAAATTAAAAATTGACACCAAACTAAATTCTAAATTTTCTAAATAAAATTAATAAAATTATTCTAAATTAAAAAACCGGTCAAAAATCACCTATTCGATTCGGTACAATTTGTGTTTTCAATTTTATTTACATCCCTAATTGCTACTTAAATCCTTTATTCTTATAGTAAAACATAGAAGACGTTGGCTCTGCCATAGAATGTCAAAGTATACCACTGAAAATTGTCTCTGCTCTCTTCTATAAATAAAAACTCTCAATTACTAACAACTTTAAAAGTATTTTCTTCTTGATCTTGACCAAAACCACACGAAATACAGAAGGGAGACATGCTCGGGATTACCGACAACAATTATAAACAATTAAACACATATCAAAACATCTCATATTGGGAAAGCCTTCCCATTTTTACACTTTCACCATTGTTTATTTCAAACATCCACACTATAAAATCAACGTTGTTGCTCTGGTAGATACCCAACTATCTAATTTCTTCCACCTTTCCTCTCCCCACTTTAACTAAAAACTAAGGTTTGACATTTCAATAAACTCATGAAAAACTATCTTCATGAATATATACTAACTGTTTATCGATCCATTTTTTTATGCTGCAGGGGGATTTGGATATGGGAAAATCGCCGTGCTGCGATGAGAGTGGGCTGAAGAAGGGGCCATGGACTCCGGATGAAGATCAGATGCTGACTGATTACATACACAAGCATGGACATGGAAGTTGGAGAGCCCTTCCAAAGCTGGCTGGATTAAACAGGTGTGGAAAGAGTTGTAGACTTAGGTGGACTAATTATCTGAGGCCTGATATCAAGAGAGGAAAGTTCTCTGATGATGAAGAGCAAATCATCATCAACCTTCACGCTGTTCTTGGAAACAAGTAATTCTCTTTTCTACTGTTTTATCTAGTGAGCTGTAGCAAATCCTGAATTAATGAAAATTGTGAGGAAGTAAGTTTTGAAAGATTGTGAAGAAATAAGTTTTGAGATTGAGTTGATTTACTCAATTTATAAACACTAGCTAGGATTTTATTCGATCAAGCTAATCATGGCATTTGATCACAATTAATGTGATAGCTCATGCAACGTCGTTTTTCCGGTAGGTGGTCGGCGATAGCAACACGTCTTCCTGGGCGGACTGATAATGAAATCAAGAACTTTTGGAATACCCACATAAGGAAAAAGCTTCTCCAAATGGGAATTGATCCTGTCACCCACAGGCCAAGAACTGACTTCAATCTCCTGGCAGATCTACCCCAATTGCTTGCAGCCACTAACTTCATAACAAATCCAATGAACAATCCCCTCGTGTTACAGACAGATGCCGCCCACCTAGCCAAGCTCCAATTGCTTCAAAATATACTTCATGTTCTAACTCCAAATACTCCATCTCCTGCAGCCATGGAAGCCCTCAATTTTTTAGGATCTCAGTCCCTTCCTAATCATGACAAGCTTTATGAATATCTTAGGGGGATGCATTCTCAGTTTGACCACGTGAATTTGTCTCACCAGAATATTCCATCCACTTTTCCAAACTTTGATAATTTTCATCAACCTACTCAATTTTCTCAGCCCATGGAGATGAACTACTCCAAAGTTTTTAATGGGGATGAAAGTGATCATATTAACAACCAATATTCCAGTGATTTTCCAACAGAAAATTCACTTCCTCCTTTGTTTTCAGACTTACCTGAGTGTTCCTCTATCAATCAAACAAAAAAGGAAATGCACCCAAATGACCATATCTCCCACACTTCATCCACTTCCACCACCTTTGAAGCTTGGGGAGACCTCATGGATGATGATCAAGCAGCTGATGACTCGTATTGGAGAGATATTATAGAGTGAGTATTTCAACTACAAAATTAAACCTTTTTTTAATTTCCCTACTATATCTTACCTCATTTATATTTATTTGGGTATTTATTTTCATTTTTTTGGCAGCCAAACAACTTCTCCGTCATGGACAATCTCGTGATACAAGAATCTCTCAGTTGATATAATTAGATGTATTTATCAAAAAAATAAAATACTATTCATGATTAGTTGAGAGTTTGATTAATTTAACTTGTAATAGATTCACTCGGACAGCTTTAATTTTATGCATGCATACATAAATATATATCGTATTCTTGTCCTTTTTGCTCAGTTGTACAAATGGCTATCTCAAATGATTGCAATCCAGGAATCAATATTTTTAAGAAAACACAGCAATCAGACCCCCCCAAAGGAAGATGGGTTTGACTTTTGATGGGAGATAAAAAAAATGTAAAAGTTGCAAACATCTGACGTGGACAGTCACAAAGCCAAGGACAAAGAAACAAACAAATAACCCCCCACCCTTAGTTCTAGGTAATGGGTTTGGGCTATAAGTAACCTCACCATGTTAAAGGACACAAAACAAATACTATGATAATGGAAAAGAAAGCATTAAATAGTATATTCTGATTAACTAATTGATGGTTATCTGCCCTACTATTTAAGTCAACACTAATGTCACTCATTAGGTGGGACTATATTTCTCTTTGATAGAACCCTTTGCTTCAAACGAATGCAAAATTAAGATATCATCCTTTGCAAAGGTGAACAGAAAATGTTGAAAATATAGTATGGAACAGTTTACTTTATACTGGAAAAATGACGAAAATATCGTAATTGTCGTTTTCTATTTGAGTCGCGAATTAGGTCGATTTCTTTAAGACGTTTCGCTGTTTTATCCTCTCTGTGCAATTAATACAGTCACGCCGTCTTCAGGATAAAACATCTCAGAATATAGTCTGTGTCTCAATCACTTTTGCACGGAAAGTGATCAGAAATCAATATACTTTCAATCTTGCTCGTACTCATGTTACTTACAATCCCTGTTGCAAATAAATTCTTTATCGTGAATCATTACAAAAGAAGAATTCATGTTGAGATAGGATCTTCTTTTTGCGTTGCAATAAAAACTGTAATCTCTTGTAATCTTTGTTGTAAAAAGAAATCTGCTCTGAATGTAAAAACGAAGTAAGAGTGTTGTTATAATCTGTCTCACTTCTTAAATAGATGTTTAACATACTATTTCGTTAAAAATACCTTTTCGCAACAGTTGTGAATAAAATTGTTTATAAAACGCTTTTCTAAAAGACACTGTTTCGCTAATAGTCACCAAAGCGAACAGTCGCGTTTGTTGATAAAAACTGATTAAAACATTTTAAATTAAAACCAGATTAAATGTTTTTAAAATTTGTAAATATAACGTTTAAAAACGTTCTAATAAAAACTGTTTAATAATGTTTGAAGAAAAACATTTCAGAATAAAACTGGTTTTTAAAAATAAAAAACGTTCAAATAAATTTTTTGAAAAACTATGCGGGTCGTGTACGCATACGCGAGGCCAAATCTGGAAATTTGCACCCCCCCTGCGCGTGCATCCCGGATAGCTTAGAATCCAAGCCCAACTCCCCGAGCGCGCGAGGGCAACCCTAAGCCCACATTATATTATTAATCAAAATGGAGTGCTCAATTAAATAACGAGGGCAATCTTCCTTGGTTTTCCAACGTGGGATTCAAGAACTATTTTTAAAATTATACACTAACCCAACAGAAAATTCTATTATTAATTGTACTAAAAATCAGGTCATAAATTGTGCTGATAATATTTAGGTTACTAATTTTTTGTTCTTGTGAATGGTCAGTGTAACACCTCGAAAAAT
>NMUG010002499.1:0-15926 GCA_002855965.1 Monotropa hypopitys | reverse complement strand
CATACAAACGGTGTTCTCGCAGCAACTCCAACACAACTCGCAGATGCACATGATGCTCCTCTTCAGATGCAGAATAAAGGAGAAGATCGTCGACAAACACGACCACAAAGCGATCAAGGTGAATACGGAAGATACGGTTCATGAGATCAATGAACATCGCTGGAGAGTCAAGCTCAATGGCATGACAACGAACTCGTAGTGACCATAACAAGTGCGGAACGCGGTCTTCGGAATATCTTCCGTCCAAACAAGCAATTGATGGTAGCTAGAACGCAAATCAATCTTTGAGAAACACGTAGAACCACGAAACTGATCGAACAAATCATCAATCCTCGGCATTGGGTATTTGTTCTTCACGGTCACCCTATTCAAATTACGGTAATCGATACACAATCGCAAGGATCCGTCTTTCTTTTTAGCAAACAATGCTGGAGCGCCCCAAGGTGACGAACTCGGACGAATAAAATCCAACTTATAGAGCTCTTGCAATTGAGATTTTAGCTCTCGCAACTCGGCTGACGCAAACCGATAAGATGGCATCGAAATAGGAGAAGTATTCGGCAACAAATCAATAGAAAACTCCACCTCTCGCTTAGGCGGCAAACCAGGCAACTCTTCCGGGAAGACATCCGGAAACTCGCAACCAACCAAAGGCAACTCACCATGGAGCGAAGGATCATCGTCCAAGTTGAGACTGGCAAGCAAACAACTGACGGAATCGCGGTCTCTAGGATCGTAAAAACAAGAATCGACTGACTCCTTCCTATCGCCGTAAACATAGAAGTAAACCCCTTCGGGAGAGACGACCCGCACTCGGCGTCGATAGTAATCGATGTTGGCATGGAAGGTAGACAACCAATCTATCCCCAAAATGAGGTCAAATCCGGACATACCCAGAACTATGAAATCGAAGATGAAACGGTGATCCTCTAATGTTATCTCGCAATTTCTGCAGACCCGGTCTAATCGGACACAACCTCCTACGGGAGTATCCACAAACAAGGGTGGATCCAAGATATCCACATCCAACTCCAATGCATGGATCAATGATGCAACAATGAATGAATACGATGCACCCGAGTCGAACAAGACACTAGCCCAAGAATTATAAATAAGAAACATACCACGCACTACCGAAGTCTCCGGCTATGGCTGAGAAGTAGAAGGAACTGAGGCTGCTGGAATGGCAAAGGCTCTGCCACGAGTAGTCGGGCCCTGGTGGTAACCACCTCTCTGTTGAAACATCTGAACTGGACTAACAGGAGTCGAAACCCCACTAGCACGAGAAGCCTGAGCTGAAGCTGCTGGTCCTGACTGATGCGTACGCTGATGCACACTACGAGGATGCTGCACCGACCCTGACTCACTGCGATCACCGGTCCTCCCTGGACACTCTCTGGCTATGTGACCCACCTGGTCACACCTGAAACAAGCAGGGGCTCTGCACTAAGCTCGCTTATGTCCTGACTGGTGACATTTGTGACAAACAATATCACCCCTTACTGGGCTAGAACCACTCTACGACCGCTGACCTCTAGAAAGATGGGACGGCTCTCTCTGACGTTTCCTCCCAAAACTGCCTGATGATGAACTCGAATTGGAAACCTGACGACGCGGCTCCCATACCTTTACCTCTCTAGATGGATCCCTCTTTGGCTCAATCGTCCTAGCACAGCCAACAATATCCGCAAACACCCGAATGCGCTGGCTCATCACCAACCTCTGAACCGAAGGGTGGAGACCCTTCTCAAAACGCTTACACTTCCTATCCTCCGTGCTCACCAAATCAATAGCAAATCTCGATAGTGCCTGAGAACGCGTGGCGTACTGGGACACAGTCATCATCCCCTGCTCTAACCGCTCAAACTAATCGCGCAACTGCTCCCTGAAACTCTTTGGAAAGTACTGCCCTTCAAAGATAGTCTGAAAATCAGCCCACGTCATCCCACGAACAGGATCCAGAATAGCCTGTGGATCAGCATCTCCACGGGCAAGCAAACTAGCACGACGCATCTCCAAAATGGAACTCCATCACTGACTAGCCTCTCCCGTCAGCTGGTAAGTGGCAAAAGAAATCCACAGTTTATCTTCGATGATCTCTAGAGTATCCAGTACCTTTTTTATCTCGAATAGCCAATGATCCGCTTCTAAGGGATCGCCTTCACCGTTGAATTTTGGGGGATCCATGCGCCTAAATTCTCGCAATGCCTCAATGGTACGATTTCCCGCATTCTCTCGCGGAGCAGCGAAACCACGATTGGCTTCGACCATGGCGGCCGCAAGCTCTCGAGCAAATTGACCAAGAGCCACAAACCCCTGAGGAATAGGGATGATAGGAGGAGCCTCGTCCTCCAATCCACTCATTCTATCGTTAATTTCTTCACTATGAGCATCCTGGACGTGCGCACCTCGGTGACCACGACCCGCTCTCCTACCGCGATGATAAGCCATCTCTACAAAAGATCACGAAATCGATGAGAAAGGAGCATAAGATAAGGCTCTAACAGATATCTCTATCGACAAAGCAAAACTCAACCCAAGAGAAGGATACTCGACAATATCGACAACGGATTCCTATAATTACTGGAATCGAACAACAGGGGTACATTCAAGGAAAGAACAATGCATATCCTTTGAGGGGTTTGATGATTCTAGGATCATGGACGCTATCATTCAAGAGATCGGTGATCGTAGTTGATCTAAGCGTGTAGAGCTGAGTTGCTGGGGGCAAGTGTTGTGAGCTTTGCTTCTAGGTGTCTATTTGTTCTGCGGTTTTTTGAATGGCTGTCAGGTGTCTGTTTTGGCTTGTTTGCCGGTTTCTGTTTTTTTTGGGCAGTTTTGTCTTGGGGCTGTATCTTTTAGTGGCTGTAGTTGTTTGTGCTGTGTGTTGGTCAGTTTTTTTTATTGGTAATAAATTTTGCTTTTCAAAAAAAAAATGCATATGCGTACTCCACAACTCACAAAAACCTATGGATCATGCCAATGTATGTTTCACATATTCACACGCATGCTAGATAATGCAACGATGCTCAATGCAACCCATAGAGACTAAGAGTCTCCCCAAAGGCCTAAGTTTTCGAAACCGAAAGCTTTGATACCAAGTTGTCACGCCCCAGATTTTCAACCCATTTTTTTAAAAAACATTTATTAAATGGGGAAGCAACAAGGTCATCACACAAAATAATAAACTCTATGCTATCACATGAAAATCCGAAGGTGAATAGATAAAAACCAATACCAGTTCCAAACCATAGAATGGGTAGAAGAGAATAGAGTGCCAAAGTCTGAATTATTACAAATTATAAGTCTAGTACAACCCTCCAATGGGGTATTTCCAAAACCCAACAAAATAAAAGTCTTGAAAGAAGTAACAGAATCCCAAAGTCTTCAAAGGGCTCCAAGTCTTCAAATGCCGGACCCTTTCCTGCGGAATCTAAAAAGAAGGGCGTGTCACGCCAAAGTAGGAAATACCTATTACCTAGCATGCTCAAGATCGGCATGCCGAGTGTGTGAATGTCGGGCATGCAACACATGCATATGTAACAAACATAACAAAGGCAATGATCCATTTCTATCATATGACTCTATCACACACCCACACACATGATATGCTAAACAAGTAACTAGAACGAGTGCTTATAAACATGCATATGACTTTCCATTCACTTTCCTTTATATAAACATAAAAGTTCACCACATTGTTCCTTGTGTTTCAAACATGAATAGCCCTTGGGATCCCATCAGAAGTCCATTCCAAGTTATCCAAACCGTTAACCATCGTGTTTCGAAATCGTGGATACGCCACGGAGTCCCATCAGAAGTCCACTCCGGGCCATCCTAGTCAAACGTGTCATGTAACATTTGATAGGATAGGAATAGTCTAATGGGCGGCCAAACCCACTAGCCATCCTGTCCGTCGTTCCCCAAGAAATTGCTGGGAGGGCCAAGTAACCCCCATTGTGCACAATGTCGTGGATAGCGCGACCATCCCGGAAACCCCGTCAGAAGTCCGTTTCCGTATACAAGATCAATCACCCCTATCGTTATGTCACCTAGCAAACACTAGTCAATTGTATCAATCGCGTACGTCATAGTGTTTCGTTCGTTGAGTCCGTTATACTATCACTCCTAGCCAAAGCTAGTTGATCTCAAACCAATGCCATGTATTCCGATTTAAACAAGGTATGTCTCAACCGAATTTACATGAAACACACACACACCTCATGATTTCAACATATAAATTGTATGTCCAATACGTCAATTCAATCATGAATTATGACCAAACACATGAATACTCGTTCAATTTCATCATGAGACCACTAATTTAACAAAAGCCCCAATTTATAAAAATCTAGGGTTTTTCTTCAATTTGGGGTTTTTTGCCCAAATTACTTAAACATGAAATTGAACCCCATAGAATGCAATTAACCACTAGAAATGCAAAAGCCCTCAACCAATTTCATGATTTAACACCCAACCCTAGGTCGATTTCTAGAATGTACACATGGACATGAAATTGACTAAAATTAAAGCTCATACAAAGGGAATGGGGAGAGCACAACCAAGAACATACCAAATAAGAAGCATTTCCTACCTCAAATGGAGCTTGAGAAAAACCTAGGAAATCGAACTTGAAGATGTGCCTTCGCCACCCGGGTCACTAGAGAGATCTCGCCACGTAGAACAACTTTACCTTGGGATTTCTTCAATGGAGGCTTGTAGATGCCTCAAATCTTAGAGAGAAGTTTGGGTTTTGAGTATGGAGGTAGAGAGAGTGTAAGAGAGAAGTAGGGTTTTCCAAATGGTTGGAATGAACCAAAAATCGGGTCCAAATGGGCTTATATAGCCCCAGGAAAAAGACATAAAAGCCCTTAATGAAATGCTGCGCGACAGACCAGTTATCGATAACAGGTCAAGCCTGTTATCGATAACCACCTCTGCGGGAATACCCAAGGGGCTCTGGAAACAACGGGTTATCGGTAACCTAAGAGGCGTGTTATCGATAACTACAATATCAGAAGCTGGTTTTCGATAACATGCAGACCTTGTTATCGATAACCACACTCTCGGGTCCTAACCAAGGAACCATAAGGACAACCAGTTATCGATACACATGATATGCGGGTTATCGATAACCATTCTCTCGGGCTTTTCAATGGGCAATCAGGTTATCGATAACACAAGGAACCTGTTATCGATAACCATACTTTCGGGATTTTCTATGGACAGTCGGGTTATCGATAACACAAGGAACCTGTTATCGATAACCATATTCTCGGGATTTTCTATGGACAGCTTCGGTCCAAAACAGAGGAAACTTAAGATGCGTATAACTTTCTCACCCGGACTCCGATTGATGCGATTCAAGTTGCGTTGGATTCGTAATCGAATTCTCTATCGTAATCTAGGGTCAACCACCTTAAAATCATACTAAGATTTTAAGATAATCCAATTCAAGATACCAGATCTAAATTATGAGACGATTTAATTTCCGAAAATACTTTATAAAAGACGGGTCGTTACATGCCCCATGTTAAGATTATTGTTCCCTTCTTGTTGAAATCGTTAATGGCATGTCCAGAAGATGGAACACTCGTGTTGGAAGTATGTGGCTATCACGAAAAGTGACGGAAGTGCAATATTCCCTTCCTTTTGTTGATACCCCATTTTGACCCGTTGCCAAATATCAGAAAATCGAATCCCGAAATGATCATTTCTGCCATTATGGTGTGTCCGAACTGTCCGAATCAGCCAAACAAATACCAAATGCAAGCGACGTATCCCAAATTTAGAAGATATGTCTGGAAACCATGAACGGAGAATTACCCGAAGAAAAACTACGAAGCGAATGAACGGTTCGGAAAGAATATGGTTCGAACAACGAAAATCAGCATTAGAAGACGTATCTCGGGTTGGTATGGGCAGAATTGCACTCGGAGATCCAAAAATTCAAGTTTCAACACCAATGCATCGGTAACAACATTCCCGAGGCAATTACATATCAAACTGTGACAGAGGTCGAAAAACTGGAATTCAGTTGCCCCAGGAGAGTTATTTTGTTCAGAACATCGTAATAGAGCGAGCCAACATCAGAATGATGTGGCATAATTTTTTATAGTTTTATGGTGAAAAGACATGTGTTTACTGTTAGAAAGTTGCGACTGCGAAATCATTCTCGTGAGAAAAGTAGCGGATCAAAGGATGGACGTTCAGAATAATAGCCCAGAAATCACTTTTTTTACCGAAGTACATTCAGTGCGAGGCGAAAATTTTCTCATGATCTACTCAACAAGGTGAGTTCAACGACTGTATTCGGCGACAAAAAGACAAAAGTGGTATACTTTATATAAAAGTATCCTTTGTATAATTCGAATTCAAGGGCAAGAAGAAGTGGCCAAAAATGGCTCAACCCTTCCCCCAAATCATGCAACCACTCCAGCCAGCAGCCAAAACTGGTCCAGCACGATGTCGGACCTATAGGTGCGACATAGTCCTATATAACCAGTTGCCATTCAGGCCATTTGGAAAGAAGAGACACACCCAAAGCTATTGTTGAAGCTCTCCCACATCCAACCTCTCGGACAGAAGTCCCAAAGCCTTCAAAACCTTTCCAATTTCAAGCCAAATTCACCCTGGGTCTTGCTCCGTCCAAACCCGACTCGAACCTCGAAATTCCCAACTGTTTTTCAGAGCCTAAAAACAGTCCCAAATCAGTGCCAAACCGATCCCGAGACCAAAGCTCTCCCTCAAAATCAATCCATTCCCCAAAACCCTAAACTTTCCCATTTCCAGAAAACCCTAAAAATGTCTGTCTTAACGGAAGTGTTGCCGAAATTTAATCAATAAATTTCCAGCTCTTGTTCTACTCCATTTTTCAGAATATCATTCTTTTAGGAAAGTCCCAGTACGTGTTTCCGGATTATAGTTCGATATAGTAAGGGTTCTCGCACCCGAATACTATAACATATTATAGTCAAACAGATACAATCGGCGAACTTATCTTCTGAATTGTAATTATCGACAAGGTATAAAAATATTTATACTCATTTATTTTTTAGTTGCAATGTAATTCGTATAAATTCACGCGTAGAAAATAAATCACGGTCGTCCTCCGGGGTTTATTTTCCGCAACATAATGAAAAGTTAATTTTCCAACATATCACTTTGCGACAACTCTACCTTGCGAATGGCTATGCCTACCGACTGTTCGGTCACATCTTGACAACCGGGAAATCAACCTTTCATTATCAAAAATTAATAAAATTAATATTCATGGCATCGTTAATGTGGTCATCTCAGCTGAAAGTACGTCTATGCCTACTAGCTTCCGACCATTGGACAATTTTCGAAAATATTGATTCCTAGAAACCGTTTCATACAGTCAGCTATCTTTTTACTTTTGCGGTGTGTGTTTTCATAGGCAGTATCGATCAGCCTGGCCATGCCAGCACGACCCCTCGTTATTATCAATCTTTTTCTGTGGTGTATGTTTTCGGAGGCGATATCGATCAGCCTAGCCATGCCAACACGACCCCTCATTATTATCTATCTTTTTCTATGGCGTGCGTTTTCGGAGGCGGTATCAATCAGTCTGGTCATGCCAGCACGCCCCCGCATTATTATCTGTCATTTATTTTCATTTCTACGACGTTTATATCAGGAGGTGGTATCGATCAGCTTGGTCATGCCAGCACGACCCCTCATTATTATCTATCTTTTATTTTCTGTGGTGTGCATTTCAGGAGGAAGTATCGATCAGCCTGGCCATGACCAGCACGACCCCTCGCCATTGTTTATCTTTATTGCATGGCATTTATCATTAGAGGCTGTATCGATCAGCTTGGCCATGTCAGCACGACCCATCACCGTTGTTTATCTCTACCTCACAACATTTATCATTAGAGGCGGTATCGCTCAGCTCGGCTATGCCAGCACGACCCCTTACCATTGTTTATCCACTACTTTAATTTCTTTTCAAATCAAATAAATCAATTCACCCCTCAGTTTGTACCATCGGCGAATCAAGTAACCGATCGGTTCGAATGAAAGAAATAACTCGTAATTCAAGTTGGCGAATTTACTTATTATCCTTTCAGGGATTTAAACTCAACAAAAACATTGAATAATAAAATCAACAAAAAATCAAATATATTCGAAATCTTTAAATTCCATGATTCGTGTTAATAGCAAATTAAGTAGTCAATTGACACTCGATCAAAGAAATAATTTGTAAATTCAACGTGTTGAATTACTTATTATACTTTTTGAAATTTAAGTCAAAATCAAATAAAAAATCTTTAAATTCCACGATTAGGGTCAATATCGAATTAAGTAGCAAATTGACATTGGATCAAAGGAATAATTTGTAAATTCAACGTGCTGAATTACTTATTATCCTTTTTGAAATTTAAGTCAAAAATCAAAATAAAATCAAAATGTTTAAATTCTATGATTCGGGTCGATGGCGAATTAAGTAGTAAGTTGACACTTGATCAAAGAAATAATTGGTAAATTTAACATCTTGAATTACTTATTATTCAATTTGGAATTTAAATCAAAAATCAAAATTAAAATTCTCATTCAAAATCAAATTCAATATTTTCATTCAAATCCAGAAATTAACATTTTCGTTCGAAATAAAAAATCATCATTTTTATTCAAATTCAAAATCAACATCAATTCAAATGCATCATCAAAATAAAAAGCACAGAATCACTCGCATGTCAGCGTCATCTTTAGCAATCCTGAATGTACATTTTGCACATTATATTTCTCTTGGCCGAGAATAATTGAGTTTAATTAAAAGGTTGTTTTGAAAACTGAAGTACCACAAAGGCGATGTAGGGTGTCTAACACCTTCCCTACTCGTAACAGTAAATTCCCGAACCCAACACTGGTTGTGCAAATCAAAGTGACTTTCCAACAATGGTGACTCGGCACACCATAACTCTATGTCAAGTGGCAATTCTGAAAAACCAATTAATAATAGATTGTTTCGCGGCGAAGATTCGCTCTATCATTAATTGGACTCTATTTTAATCTCAGCTTTCATTTTCATTTTTTAAAAACCAATCGCATTCAAATCCAAGAAAAAGAGTATGATCTTTACCCTCGGCATCCCGCGCACATCTGGGAAAGGGGAGAGAGAGGAATTTTTTTTCCGGGAGCGATAGTTGGCGATTCTGCTGGGGACGGAGAGAATTTTGACTTCTAATTTTCTAAAACAAACCTTTAATCAAAGTTCAACCAATGCTCGGCCTGTTACTAATGTCTATTTTGTACAGCCTTTTCAGGAACGCTAAAAGACCGCGGCGTGCTTAAAAAAATATTTTTTTTCGCAATTCATTTCTCATCATCTGTTTTGTAGGGTAGCGTAATAAATATTTTGTGAAAGCTCCCTTCAATATTCATAAAAAACTTGTATTGTTTTTCATACATCATTTGCATCATTACCCATTTGGAACGGAGGTCATGACCGCCCAAATGGATGAAACCTTATCTACCCACTGATGGTCCGAAGTAAACTACATGTTGCATATATGGTAGCCATTTCCGAAAAGGACACTCTAACCAAATCACCAACTCAAAGATGGTTTTCCTAACAGGACCGGAGGTCTGAAGATTTGAGAGCCTCTAAGCCTTAAAACCTGCACAGTCACATATGCATATACAAAGCCAAAAAAGAGACGAAGCCAAACCCCTGATTGTATTATTAGGAGACGTGTTATAATGAAGGGAGCTCTTCTCTTTTAGATTGTTGTTAATATCCAATCCAAAATCTTTTCAAAAAAATTCAAAGTCGAAAGTATGTGTCTCTAGGGATAATGCCAGGCATACATCATATACTTATAAAACCTTTTCATCAAAGATCCACAATCCAAAATATTACCCCAGACTTCATGTCTATTGGCAATTTTAAATTGTGATCAGAAAAGTCAATATGTTGCCATAATCCCTAAAGATCATTTTCCATTCATACAAAACTAAGACAAGTTAGTTTTGTTTTGAAGGTACATTATAGCCCAGCAAGCCCATCTTCCATACCTGACGAGGAGGATTACCCGCTCCATCTCACGAGTGATGGCTGAAGATGCCTTGAACCTCACTTATGAGGAGCCAGAGATGGTCCCTATGGAGGAGTATCTAGCTATCCGCAGGGATTTTTACAACCTCCAAGCCATGGTCAACACCTTAATGAAGCAGATTCAATCAACCGCCCACCCTGTAGGGGCCGGAACATCATCTCTAACAATTCCCGACACTAGGACAGTGCCATTCCAAGCGACATCAAATCATACCAACTCTCCACCAACTGGGGCAATTCCAACATTGTGGGTGGGAAGTTTTCCCTCACAACCTGGCACAGCACAACCAGCATGGCTCAAACTCAAGCATGGCTCAAACTCAAGAAGATTTGGAGAGCCGTCCAAGGGATGTTCCTGCTACAAGCAACCCCCACCTGATGCATAAAGTCCAACAACTCGAAGAAGCTATGAAAACCCTACGAGGGTTAAATCTATACACATCAACAAGCTTTGAAGACCTGTGCTTCTTTCCGGGGATGCAATTGCCCCCAAAATTTAAATACCCGATTTTACGAAGTATGACGGGATCGGTGAACCTATGGCTCATCTATGTTTGTATGCTGGCGCATTATATGGATACCCCGACCCAGAAAAACTGATGATGCAGCTGTTTCAACACAGCCTTAGTGGAATGACCGCTCAATGGTTTGCCCGGCTTGACCTTAAGCGATTTCAATCCTGGACAAAATTATCCCAAGAATTCGTCCCACAATACCGCCACAATACTGAGATGGTTGTAGATCGCCTATTTCTGATCAGAATGAAGCAAGAGACAACGGAGTCTTTTCGATCCTATGCACTCAAATGGAAGAGCTTTGCCTCTCAAGTGGACCCTCCCCTGGCTGAATCTGAGTATGTCCATCTATTCATTCAAACCTGTAAAGGAATATACTACGAGAAGTTCTGCACTTCAATCGGACAATCATTCAGCGAAATTATCCAACAAGGGGAGATGATAGAGGACGGGATCCAAACAGAAAAAAATCATTGATCTTTATTTACACAACAGCGATTCCAATCCATCCTCTTCTCAAGTAAAATGATTCCCTCAAAAGAAAACAAAAGAAGCTGAGATCTCTGTCGTCATGCCAACTCCTCATCAGAACAACCCTTTTCCTCTACCATCAAGACCCCAATTGAATTTCCAAAACTCATACATACCACCAACATACTATCCACCATCAGTCCCGTATCAAACAAACAACCCCTATCAAACACCGCCTTTTCCTCAATTGGAAAATACTTAACCAAGGGGTCCACAACAATTCCCCCGCAAAAATTAGCGAAACCGAACCTTCACCCCTTTAGCCATCCCAATGGCTGAGGTGCTTCAGCGACTGTTAACTTTGGGACACCTCGACTTGATCCCCGAAAGACTAATATCAAATCTTCCTCCTCCATATCACCGGGAAGAATGCCACTGTGCGTAACATTCAGGACAGTCAGGTCATGATACAGAGGACTGCTGGAACCTAAAGTATCGGGTCCATGATTTGATCGATGTCGGCACTATCAATCTCGAAGATGCCAAGGCCGCGCCGAATGTTACGATTAATCCACTTCGAAATCATTATGGGGTTAACATGATAAGCCAATATGCGATCCAGCTTACATCAGAAGAGCAAGTTCATTTCCAATGACCAACTGATCACTATTTTTGCCGAACTAGAATTTGCCATCTATAAAGCACCAACAATTCCAGTTATCGAGGCCAATGAACCATCAAGCTTCCAGGCTTTCGAATGTGATGCAATTTAAAATCAGGAAGAAGATCTTGCCCTCAATCTACCCATCCCTAGTTTCATCTCAGAAAAAGAAGATCCGACAGTCGGGCTCACACGACTATTCGAGGAACTGCAAGTTGCCGTTATCAGCTCCCCTACAAACAACGGGACTTCTGACGAGCCATCAAGTTCGATCTGCCCCACTTACCCGGTGGAGAAAATGGCCAATTGGGTCTCACAGTCAATGCCAAGGGCTTGCAAGTTTAGATAACTTGTCGAGCAACGATTAATAATGTTTTTGTTTGTTGTGTGATGTTATTTCCATCTCTTTTCAAAGTTGAAATTTTATGCGTACCCGCTTCTTGTGTAGTTACATCTTTGAATCTTGTGTGTGATTGAATAAAGAAATTTCTATATTTCGTGTATTTTATATTTCTTTACAAAAATGGCAAAATAAATGAACAAATTCGTCCAAAAACTTTCAGGAACCCAAAAATTCGATCTTTTGACTCAAATGACCAAATGATCTTATCACAAGAAGAGTACGACTTCAACATCGAGGTAGATTACAAACTCATGGAAATTGAGGTTGACATTTGTGCTGGGGACGAAATTCCCGAAGAAATCTAGGAAATGATAGAAAGACATGAGAATCGAAAACCCCCTAACATCGAGGAAACAGAAACCATAAATTGGGGGACTGTCGAGATAACTAGGGAAATCAAGATTGGGGTCCACCTCGATAAACAGCAAAAACCGAATTGATCGAGGTACTCAAAGCATATTAGGATGTGTTCGCATGGTCTTACGAGGACATGCCGGGGCTAAACTCGTCAATTGTAGAGCACATATTACCTATCAACCCCGCGATGAGGCCAATCAAACAGAAGTTGCGAAGACTCTGACTCGAATGGAGTCTTAAGATCAAAGAGGAAGTTATCAAACAATTCAATGCGGGTTTTCTTCGAGTGGCCAATTATCCCGAATGGATGGCAAACATAGTCCCAGTCCCGAAGAAAGATGGGAAAGTCTGAATGTGTATCGACTATCGGGATCTTAACAAAGCAAGCCCGAAGGACGATTTCCCATTACCACATATAGACATTCTCGTTGACAATACAGCAGGTCACGAAATGTTCTCGTTTATGGATGGATTCTCGGGGTATAATCATATTAGGGTGGCACTAGAAGACCAAGAGAAAACTGCATTCCTCACGCCCTGGGAGGGTATTTTGTTATCAAGTAATTCCATTCGGATTAAGGAATGCGGGCGCAACATATCAAAAGGCAATGGTAACACTCTTCCACAACATGATGCATGGTGATGTGAAAATCTATGTCGACGACATGATTGTCATGTCCGACAATGACAGGGGCACCTCCTAAGTCTAAAGCGAGTATTTGAGCATCTGCGAAAATATCAATTGAAGATGAACCCATCCAAATGCGCCTTTGGTGTAACATCTGGAAAACTGCTTGGGTTCATAATCAACCAGAAGGGTATCGAATTCGACCCGACGAAGGTCCAAGCTATTCAAGAGATGCCACCCCCAAGAGGAGTCAAAGAAGTATGCTCATTTCTTGGGAAACTAAATTTCATCAGTCGATTCATATCCCAAATAACGCAAGTATGTGATCCCATTTACCGGCTATTGCGGAAGAATGAGCCCTAGAAATGGACTGAAGACTATCAAAAAGCCTTTGAGAAGATCCAACATTATCTGCCCAATCCTCCGGTTTTGGTCTCGCCCAAACCCGACAAACCACTCTTTATGTACCTCACTTTACTTGACAACTCCATGGGATGTATGTTGTGGCAACGGTCAGAAGATGGGCACAAAGAGCATGCCATTTATTATTTAAGCAAGAAATTCATGATGTACGAAAACAATTATTCGGCGTTGGAGAAGACATGTTGTGCGCGAGCATGGGCATCGCACCGGCTTCGCCGCTATATGGTGCACCACACGACATATCTCATCTCTCGGATGGATCCCCTAAAATATCTTATCGAGAAGCCTACCTTGTCTAGCCAGATTGCACGATGGCACATGATTTTGCCTGAGTTCGACATTATTTTCACTACACAGAAATTTATTAAAGGAAGCATAATAGCGGAATACCTCGCGGAAAATCCGCTAGAGGACAGTTGGCCAATGGAACCTTTATTTCCCGATGAGGAAATGTTTTGCTCACAAATGGACAACAAAGAAGAATTACCAAGATGGAGGTTGTTCTTCGATGGCGCAAATAATCAAAAAAGGAGTCAGAATAAGAGCGGTACTCATATCAGCAGAAGGAACTCATTTGCTTGCTGCAACGAAACTAACATTTGAGGAGGAGTATATTGTTACAAGCAACATGGCAGAATATGAAGCATGCATTCTAGGGTTGAAAATGGCCCTTGAGTATGAAATTCAGGAATTAACGGTATACGGCGATTCAGATCTGATCATACAACAAAGCAACGAGACCTACCGGACCAAAGATCCAAAATTGACTCTCTGTCACCAGAAGGTCAAGGAGTTGCATGCAAAATTCAAGATAAGTTTTCATCATATTCCTCGAACCGAGAATTCATTTGCAGATGTGTTGGCAACTCTCGTCGCGGCTATCCAGTTCTTTGACGAAGAGAAGATTCCCGCCATCACAATTGAATTAAGAAAGTCGCCTGCACACTGTGCGGCCATTTCAAAAGAAAAAGACGTTCTACCTTGGTTCAGCGATATCAAGTAATACATGAAGACCAGGGCATTCCCGGAAGGGCTGGAGCGAATGATCGAAAAACAATGCGAAGACTAGCCGTACAATTCTTCCTCTGCGGAGAAGTATTAATCAAAAGATCCATGCATGGTCCCCTACAATGTGTGGATACTACTACTGCCAACGAATTTATGAAAGAAGTACACGAGGGAACCTGCAGACCTCATATGGGCGAAAATTCTTTCTCGAATGATTTTACGAATAGGATACTATTGGATGACTATGAAGGCAGATTGCATTAAATATGTTAAAGAATGCCACAAATATCAAATCCATGGCGATGTAATGCGAGCAACACCGAAATAACTCCAAGTAATGGTGGCACCCTGGCCTTTCTCTCCCTGGGGCATTGATGTTATCAGTACCATCAATCCAAAAGCATCTAATGGGTATCAATTCATATTGGTGGTAATCGACTATTTCACTAAGTGGATTGAAGCTGCCAGCTTTGCTTATATGACTGAAAGGGTGATCACCCGCTTCATCAGGAATAACATCATTTGCCATTATGGCTCGCCAGAATCTTTGGTAATTGATAATACGAGAAATCTAAACAGCTCTATGATAGAAAAGTTATGCTCCCAGTTCAACATCAAGCATCAAAATTCAACGGTAATCATCCACAAAATGATGGAGACTCATCGGGATTGGTATGAGAAGCTTCCTTATGCTCTCATGGCCTATCACACATCAATGAGAACATCAACGAGCTCAACACCATTTTCTTTGGTGTATGGCTATGAAGCAGTTCTTCCTCCAGAAATTCAAGTCCCCTCCTTGCGAAAAATGATGGAAGCAGCGTCAAACGACGAAGAATGGGAAAAAGCTCGCCAAGATCAGCTGTGCCTGTTAGATGAAAAAAGATTGGCAGTCGTTTATCATTCTCAATGCTATCAAAGAAGGATTTCAAGAAGATTCAATAAGCATGTACGACCAAGAGCTTTTTAACAAGGAGATTTGGTCCTGAAGCAAATTCAACCTATCCAAGAAGAAGCGAAAAGAAAGTTCGCTCCCAATTATCAAGGCCCATACTTCATCACCAAGGTGTTATCAGGCGGACCGATAATCTTATCAGAAATGGATGTGTTGTCCCTTAATATTTTGATGATGATTTTAATTGGATTATTATATGCACTCAATTTAATTTTATAAATAATTATTGTTAATTATTAATTTAAGTGATGAGCTTAATTGTCAATTATTCAAATTGAATAATTCATCTCATTGATTGAAATAATGTTTAATCAAATTGATTAATTAAATTTATGATACTTATGCTCAATTGTTACAATTAATCTTGTGATTAATTTTTGTGATATCTCGAATTAATCAATTTAATTTAATCTTAATTAAA
>NMUG010002498.1:0-15927 GCA_002855965.1 Monotropa hypopitys | reverse complement strand
GATCTCTGGTATCTCTCCGACTTCTCTTTCAGTTTACGGCTCCTTTATCTCTTACCGTTGCTAACTTAGACATCGGAGGCCCCTCTCGGTCGCTGCCGACCGATGGGCACTCACCTTTGTGATTGCAGGAGTCAAGCAGGTGATCCCTCTTCTCTTATAGGTAACCGAGCACTCATCCGAAGCACTCACTTCCAGTTGTCCGGCCAGTATCCGAAGGACCCGAAGCACCCTCCGGACTTTCAGTCACCACAGGAACGAATAAGTATTCAGGAAATTGTATATGTAATTTTTGTGAAAATTTATTTGATGCACCTTCCTCTCGTAAAACCAATAGATTGTGACACCACCTTAAGAAAGTTTGTAAATAATTTCCGAGTTTCGAAGGAGATAAGGCACAAACACTCATTTCGTTCACGGGAAATCACGTTGGTAATTGGGAGTTCGAACAAGAAAGATATCGCAAATCCTTTGTGAAACTTTGCAACCCAAGTTTCACATGATTTCTAGAGTAACCGTCACTGGGGATTGCAACCCGAGTACTTGGGTCATGGAATAGAGAATGATAGGTGAGACTTTGACATCTTGAGTTGGTGGCATAATAAGGTTGTAACTTATTGTTCTCTTTCTATGATGGCACGTGATGTATTAGCTATTCCATCACATCAGTTGCTTTGGAGTGTGCTTATAGTACCTCCGGTCGAGTACGTGATCTATTCCGAAGTTCTTTGACACCAAACATCGTGGAGTCTTTGGTATGCACTCAGGATTGGCTAAGAAGTTGTTCCATAGAATCAGTGTTGAAGAAAATCTTAAGGCTCTTGAGGAAATTGAGAGAGGTATGTAAAGTTATTTTTAACTTGTTTAATTGTATCATTCTATAACTTGTATATCAAAGTCCAATTAATCTTTGCAGTTATAAATGAAGAGATGCATTCCATGATGATCAGTTAATATTTATGATCTTTAGAGGACGTGTGATTGATGTTGATGCTGCTGTTGATGGTGTAATTGTTGTATTTCAATTTTCAACAATTGTATTTTTTGGCTAGTTGAGTGATTGTTGTATTTCAAACAGTTGTATTTTTTGAATAGTTGTGTGATTGTTGTATTTCAACATATTGTTGTATTTTTGGGTTGAAAAGTCTGTTCCTTCAACAGAATGGCATGTAAGTTGTAACAATAGAATGTTAAAAAATGTTTCATCTGTGTAATGTTCTGCTGTAGCCTGCAGGATTTCAAAATTACAACAGAAAAGCAAATTCCGAAAATAATTCCGAAAAAAACGGTAAAAATCCGAACATTCCGAACATTCCAAAAATTAATCCGAAAATAGAACAAAAATTTTATTTCCAAAAAATCGAAATTGAAATCGGATGTGCAGCCCTAATCAGAATCCAGGATAAGAGATGCAATAAAATAAAATTGTAATGCATCATGGAAAATCAACAAATGGAGTTACTTACCGTCGAGGGGAGAAAGACTATTAAATCGGAAAAGAAAAGCTAGGGGGTACACAACTACAAATAACTGAATTGGCAAATTTAGAGAAAGAAAGTGCTTGAAGAATTTCTTTGAACAATATTTCCTATGGCACTCATACCTTGTCAAAGACTTCATACCCAACTTTAAGCCTTACATCTTGATCGTCCTGAAAATCGAGAACGCCCAGGGTAAACTCTGCAGCTCCTCTTGCTTTCCTCTGTCAAATTATTACAACGTATAATTTGTACAAACAAATGGATAGCAGATTAAGGCCCAAGTTTTCATCTTACTGAATAACATCATCCCACGGGAAAGAAACCAAAATGACCATACTTGTTATTTGCAATTGTGAAGTAGGGATTCATGCAGGGCTCGGTCAGGATCTCGCCTCTCGGAGTTCTGCATGAATAATCTGATCTGTTAATAAATTTTAAAATAATATTTTATTTAATCATGTAAAAAATCAACTCATTCAGATAACTGTAATATTTTGGATCAAAAATATTTTTATTATCCGAATGAGTTGATTTTTTACATGATTACATAAAATATTATTTTAAAATTTATCAAGGAATTAGATTATTCATGCAAAACTCCGAGAGGCGAGAACCTGACCGATCCCTGCATGGATCCCTGTTATTAGATTTTTTGCCAAATGTCAAGATATGCCACAACTCATGACAAATTCAGAAAAACGCGAATAGCATTCATAAAAAAGGAAAGATTATTTCCAACTTGAGTGAAAAATATTACAACGTTGAGCATGAATTCCTACATCAGTAACCTCCCTAATGACCAAATGTCTTAGATAGAACCGAAAGGAAAATGCAAACCTCTTTGAATTCTTTATCAACATCAAACCGTCCCTTGATATTAAATCGTACGGCTCCATTAGGTGTCACGGGGATTGCCTTCTTTCCGCGCACAGTGTACCGGAGCTTCTCATGCCGATTATATTGCACTCCCACACCAAGACTAGCTGATTGCTACAAACAATTATTTGACACGTTAGAAATCAAGAAGGATATACAAAACTCACGAGAAAACTTCCTCATGAATTGTTTTACCATTAAATGTCTACACATACATCTGGATAAAAGTGTCTAATCATTGCACTTAAATAACTTGGAGCTCCAATTTTTGTATCCAGCTCTCCATGAACCTGCCACACATACAAATGCAAGAAGATGAAGCTAATGATGAACCAAATTTTTCAGAGAAATCAAACCAAGATTTATATGACTCGGAGGAAGGGAAGATTGAGGTGAAACACAGAGAATAAAAAGATTCTTCTTTCAGTTGTGCTAACTGGTTGTGCTACTTGACATTGATCTCATCATATTTCACCCAAATGCAAAACCAAGAGATAACAGAATAACACAAAGCATACCAAAACTTGAAGAATTTCTTATTTAAGGGAAGAAGGAAACATGGAATGAATCAAATGGTGTCGTCTGTGAGTCAGTGTCAGAGAACAGGGCACAAATCGATAAGCTCATTTGAGAACTAAGCTGAATCTGACCAACTGAACCACTTTCCTTGTTTTTTCATTTGGTTCCGTTCTAAAGGCTTGAAAGTAGGTAGAAACTTATGAAACCAACTGAGGTAGATTAGGTACTTCCCTCTAGACTGAAATCAACCTGAATAGAACGGATGCACATGCATACCTACTTTTAAAGAATTGTTTTCGTTTTAAACAAAAAATAGCTATGGCTAAAAGCGCCAACGGAGAAGGAGAAATATATAATATTTACAGAGCGTCCATACAATGTAAATTGCCCATTGCAAATCACCATCCATGGGAAAGTGACAGGAAAACATTAGTAAGAACAAGTACACTAAAGATTCTCGTGTGTTCCAATAAATTTGTTAGGGATGTCACATCGGCGCCAGGGTGCGGTAATAAATCAGCAAGGGTTATCGTGTGTTTCTGGACAAGCGTGGGTAAGAAGTTAGTCCAGGAAAATAGGCTTAGACTCGCTAGCTAGAATATAAGGTCACTGAAGTTAGTTGATTGCATGATTAGGAGTTGTTTACAATAGACTAAGTAGGTTGGAGAAAAAACTTAAAAAATAGAGAACACCGGGTATAAGCTTTATTACAGGCATAGGAATGGAGTGAAGGTAGTTATAGTGAAACACCTTAAGAATTTTATTCTCACGGCCACGAGAAAGGGAGATATAGTTATTTTGGTTAAACTATTAATTAGAAAAATTATCGTCAATATTATTGGTGCATACGCACCCCAAGTCGATTTGGATGATCATGTGAAAGGACAATTCTAGAATTAAATGGATGATATGGTACAAAGGATTCCTTTGGGGAAAAAATATTTATAGGTCATGATTTCAATGAACATGTAGGTCACATTAATCAAGAATATGAAACAATCCATGGTGTTTTTGCTTTTGGCTCCCAAAATGAAGATGAGTATTTTGGACTTTGCAATTACTTTTGATCTTAGAACAATTAACACATTATCACTTATAAAAGCGGGTCTAATGGAAGCCAAATAGACTATTTCCGAATGAGAGACGCAAACCACTTAGTTTACAAAGACTGCAATATCATAACTGGAGAGTGTCTAGTGTCACAAGTCTTAGATATTTAATTTGAGGACCAATAGAAAATGAGGAAAGAGTAGAGAACCATGAACTAGATGGTGGAGCCTATGAGGAGAGAACTTGGAGTTGTTCAGAGACATGATGCTAAACGAAGGAAGTTGGAATTTCAATGGCAACGATGAGGAAATGTGGAACAAGATGACAGGCTCCATTAGAAAAATATCGCAATAAGTTCTTGGAGAGTCGAAAGGAAGATACCCACCTCGAAAAAAACATGGAGTGGAATGGTGCAGTCCGAGACAGTAAAAGCTAAAAACAGTGCTATAAATGTGGTAGAAGGTTAGAAGTGATGTGAATTTTAGGAGCTATAAATAAGATTGCAAGGAGACCGGGAAAAGTGTAGAGCAAGCTAAGATGAGATCGTTTAAAGAATTTCTATGATAGACTAGATAACAAGGACGGAAAAAAAGGAAATATATAAGTTTGCAAAATGTAGAGAGAAGGAAATAAGAGATTCTCTCAAAGGCATAAAAGATGACAACTGTAAGATATTAATGAATGATGAGAAGATTAATGGAAGATGGAAGAACGATTTTGATAAATTATTGAATGAGAAGCATGAGAAAACCCTAAACAAAGAGCATTTGGGTGTTTTCTAGTGGGAGTGAAATCCAAGTGTATATTGCATAATACATCCAGTTAACCAGATCAAACAGTTCAACCCAAAAAAGTAGGACATTTTACAGAGGTAATCACGGTCTCATTTTTACCCCCGAACAATTGGCGTCGTTTGTGGGAAACCCACCCACAAAAGAAAAAACAGAGCAAAATCCAGACAGACATCAGTCCAGTCATGCAGATATGACCATAGACGATCATGGCAGTCCAATCGTGGGAAAACATGTTGGGGATGAGAAACGAGGGGATACTCACTCTGATCCACCTCCAGCACCAAAGAAAGCTAAGAACACTCATCCTCGCGTTCTAGGCGCTCGTGGAGGAGCTCGTGGACTAACAAGAAATCACAAAACCCATATTAGAGGCACTAGGAGACAAGGATGACTGCCCAGAGGATGGGACCTAGCAGAGCAAGGAAGGAGAGTACTCCCAGGAAGGAGACACTCGGTCTCGTTCAAGTTACTCTCGATCTCTGTCCAGGTCCAGATCGATCAGAGACGAGGACTTGGTCGAGATTAACAAATTCCAGAACTAGGCAATCAAACGCCTAGAAAATAAGTAGAAAGGTTGTCCAAACAGCCACAGCAAAAGCAGCCACAGGGGCCCACAGGCAACAAGTACCAAGCACCAAGTGCCCCTGAAGACAATCAAGATCGCAATGCCCACCCCTCAACCTTCTGGGAGACAGGGAATGGCATCGGGCGATCAAGGGAGGGTCCAACAAGGAAGCAAGGGCAAAAGGAATCCACCCCGCCGCCGAGAGTAGAGGAGGGTTGGTCAGGGATCCCCCACAGCCCAGTGAACATCATAGTCGAACCCACAGTCGTGCTCACAGCATTCGCCCAGAGCATTTAGTCGATTTGATGCGGGATCTGAGAAATTAGCTCGTCCTAGAGTTCCCGCATAGGAGGATTGCCCAGAAAGACTGGCATGTCCAGACAACGACAACTCTGTGTCAGCCAATATCAACGGCATGAAGAGATGGATTAACAAGCGTCTCAAAGGCCGAGGAACAACTCAAGAGACTGTTAAGCGTGTGATCCAGCAAATCACGTCAATGTCGCTCTCCAAAGACATCAATGACTACAAGATCCCCAGAGAAGTATGATGGGAAGACTGACCCGGTAGCCCATCTTAAGGACTACCAACAGGCTCTAATTTTGCATGAAGGAGATGAAAGCCTTTATTGCAGGATGTTCGCATCCAGTTTGGACCGGACAACGCTCAACTGGTATCACAAGTTGTCCTCGCGATCGATATGCAGTTGGGAACAGTTAGTTGAGACGTTCGTTGCTAGGTTTATGACAAGACGCGCTGCCCAAAACACTTCGATACTCCTACATCGTTGAGGAAACGATCTGACGAGGCACTTATGTGATATGTCGGACGGTACGTACATGCGTACAACAACGTTGAGAACTGTACTGAGAAACAGGACATATCGATGTTCAGGTTAGGGCTTTCTTTTGGCAAAAAGCTAAGGGAATCCATAACCCTGAATCCAGTCAAATCTTTCCCGGAATTGATGTAAAGAGTAAAGCAACACGTCAAGTTGGAGGAGGAGAGCCGCAACGAAGCAAGCCGCAGTGCCAACAGATCCCACCAGACACACGTGATGGACACTACAGAAAAGAAGAACCAGAAGAGGAAGGCACTCCAGCAAACTCCTTCCGAGAAGGGGGGGAGATGAGGCCGCCCTCCAAACCACCCTCAGAATACCACGACCCGGTCCAGAGGCTTACAAGGCCATCAAGACCAAGTTTAACATCCCCATTTTCAGATTGGTCTATCCCCTGAAAAACGAGCCTTTCTTGAGGTGGCCCGCAAAACAAGGGGAAATCAGCTTGAATTGGAGGCCATGGGAATCAAATGCAGCTATCATAGGTTGTTCGGCCACATGACAGGGCAATGCCTCCAGTATAAGCAATTCCTAGAGGAACTCGTGGAGGTGGGTCATTTGAAGACATGCATCGATCAAACGTCCCGACATGATAACGGGTCTAGAAGGGCGGATAGGCGTAACGACTCTTCAGATGAGGACATGTCTCCAGTGGGAACAATCCATGCGATACATAGAGCCATTGAGCCGAGCTCCAACAATGAGTCCCGCGCAGAGACGAATGGAAGGCCATGAGCACCATATTCTGCAGCTCAGGCAAAAGAGACGGAGAGCGAGGAACCCAAACAAATCTCCCTCTCTGAAAAGGATCTGGACGGGGCGACATTCCCGCACAATGATGCGTTGGTGATCACATTGAACATCAACCGTTTTGACACAGAGAGGATCTTGGTGGACTAGGGTAGCTCCACCGAGATCCTATACTTTCAAGTATTCAAGAAGATGGGTCTTTCTCAAACCGACCTCAGGCCAACATGGATTCCACTCACCGGCTTCAGTGCAGAACCAGTTGGGCCTTTGGGCGTCATAACACTTCCAGTACGGGCAGGAAGGGAAACCATGGATACATAATTCTTGGTCGTAGATGTGCCATCAACCTACAACGCCATCATTGGACGGACATAGATGCACCGGATGGGAGTCATACCATCCACCTACCATCAAATCATCAAGTTCCCATGGCCCAAAGGAATTTAGAGAATCAAGGGAAACCAGAAGTCAGCCAGAAACTGCTTCATGACTTCCATCAAGACAAGCGCCAACGTCGAGCAGGTGAAGTCCATCGAAGTACCAGATCAGTCGGTCTTGGAAGACGTCAGAGTGGACCCTTCTGCCCGAGTGGTAAAGAGTGCCACCGAGTTGGTTCGGGTCTTGAAGGACTACATTGATGTATTTGCTTGGACCCCACAAGAAATGTCAGGGATAGATCCAAGTATAATATGTCACCGGTTGAACGTCGATCCATGTCACAGACCAGTCATACAAAGGAGAAGACGCCCAGCCGCACAACATTCATAGGCTATTATTGAAAAAGTTGATCGGATCCTCCAGACCAATGTTATTAGGGAGGTCTACTATCCAGAATAGATCTCCAACACAGTAGTTGTAAATAAAAAGAATAGAGCATGGAGGGTCTGCGTCGACTTCACCAACCTTAACAAAGCATGCCCCAAGGACAGCTTTCTCATGTCAAAGATTGATCAACTGGTGGACTCGGGATACAAATGAATGAGCTTCTGGATGCCTACAGAGCATATCACTAGATAGCTACGTATGAGCCCGACCAAGAGAAGACATCATCCATCACTCCTTTGGGATTGCACTGCTACAAAGTCATGCCTTTCGACCTGCGCAATGCTGGAGCAACATACCATAGGTTAACAACATTGATGTTCAACGATATGCTAGGCAAAAGTATGGAGGTCTACAGCGATGACATGGTGACCAAATTGACCTTTGTCGCACGTCCCACACTCCGGAAGTCCAAATTGAAGTTGAATGCATCCAAATGTGCTTCAAGGGTATGTTTTGGCAAATTCCTTGGCCATCTAGTAACTCGTAGGGATATAGAGTCCAATCCCGATTAGATCGTTGCATTGTAAACCCTCCAAAATCCAAGAACAACTAAGGAGGTGCAGGGCCTGACTGGAATGGTTGCCGCACTCAACCGATTTATCAGTCGTTCATCAGATAAGTGCAGACCATTCTTCCAGTTGCTGCGAAAGAGAACAGATTATTCCAGGAGAGATTGTGAAAAAGCCTTCTAGGACATGAAGAAGTATCTTGTCGCACCACCGCTCATTGCTATACCAAAGCCCGAGGAAGTCTTGACAGTCTACCTTGCAGTTTCAGAGCACGTGGTTAATGCAGTATTGATCAAACAATCGGTATACTATGTGAGCAAGACATTATTAGATGCTGAGTCTAGGTATTTACCATTGGAAAACTAATCTTAGCTCTAGTAATGACTTCAAGGAAGCTTCAGCACTAGTTTCTGTCCCATACAGTCGAAGTACCAACCATCCATCTCATCGGGGTTGTCCTGAGAAAGGCAGGTCTCTCAGGAAGGGTTGTGATTTGGTCTGTTGAGCTTGGAGAGTATGACATCAGATATGTTCCCCGCACAGCGGTAAAGGGTCAGGTCCTTGCAGACTTTGTTGCAGAGTTCTCACAAAATCCTACTCGAACACCCGCACAGCTACAGGACGAAGGACAAAACATCCACATCACCCCCGCGTTGCCAGAAGTTGATAAGTCGCACACAAAAGAGCAGTGGAAACTCTTTATGGACGGATCAACATGCAACAAAGGATCCGGAATGGGTGTGATTCTATTTACACTAGAATGATTGGCTCTGGAGCAGTAAATCCGACTACCTTTCAAATCCTCCAACAATGAGGCAGAATATGAGTCATTGCTCGTTGGGCTCAAAAGTACAAAAAGATGTGGATATGAAGATCTATTGATTCGTTGTGACAGCCAACTTGTGGTCAATAATCTTTCAGGAGAACACTACAAAAGACGACACGATGGCATCATATACAACCGCAGCAAGAAAAGCTCTCCAACAATTTAGAAAAACATAGATAGTTCAAATCAACTTGAAGCAGAACAACCATGCTGATGCCTTGGCTTGTCTTGCTTCATCTATGTCATCAGAGCTCCAGCGAACGATAAGCATTGATTCTCTACTACAGCCGAGCATCCATACAGAGGACTCAGATGAGACCTTTGATCTGGATATAAGTCCGAACTGAATGGACCCTATCATCGCTTATCTCAAAGAAGACGAACTCCCCGCAAACAAGAAAGAAGCACATAAAGTAAGGATCAAGTCAGCAAGGTTCTGGCTCTCACCAAATGGGATCATGTGTAGAAAATCCTTCATGGGGCCTTACCTGTGTTGCGTACACCCAGACTTTGTTCAACGATTTCTTTACGAAATCCATGAGGGGTGTACGGCAGTCACATATGGGACGATCAATAGCACACAAAATCATCTCTCAGGGGAACTTGTGGCCACATATGCAAGAGGATGCAAAAGTCTACGTTAGAAACTCCGAAAAATGACAGTAGTTTTCTCCTATAATACATACTCCTTCAGCAGACCTGACACCTCTCAGAAGTCCATGGCCTTTTGCTCAGTGGGGCTTGGACATAGTGGGACCTTTGCTGAAAGCCAAAGGTATGAAGAAGTATCTACTGATAGGGACAGACTACTTCACCAAATGGATTGAAGCAAAGCCATTATCCAAAATTACTGAGCGCAACACACAGCAGTTCGTCTCGAAGAATATTATCACAAGATTTGGGATACCATATGTTATTGTGTCGGATAATGGCACACAGTTCCAGGATAAGTTCAAGGCTTTCTACTCAATATACAAGATCAAGAATTTCTACGCCTCAGTCAGTTACTAGTACAACAATGGACAAAGAGAAACATCCAACAAGACAATCTTTGATGGCATCAAGAAAAGGTGGAGAAGGCCAAGGAAAGATGAGTGGATCAACTGCTTATGATCCTCTGGGCATACTGCACAACATCGAGAAGGTCCACTAATGAAACACCTTTCTCCCTAGCCTATAGGACAGAAGAAGTAATTCCTCCAGAGGTTGGCATCCCCACTATCTGCACAGGATTAGCAGAAGAGAAGAGGAAAAGGGCATTCATCAAGTTGGCCTCATATCAAGAACAACTTGCCAAATTTCACAACAAAAAGGTACATGCAAGGGAGTTTGGAGTTAGTGACTTAGTTTTGAGAAAAGTCCTTGGAAACACCAAGGACCCGACAGACGGGAAGCTTGGGACAAATTGGGAAGGGACCTACAAAGTGATCGAGAAAGCAGGCCAGTGAGCGTACAGAGTAACAGATTTGGATGGAGTCAAGATCTCGTGCACCTGGAATGTCTCTAATCTCAAAAAATTCTTTCAATAAGAATTGTAATCAGTCGTTGATTTTTAATATGTTTTGCAATAAAAGAACCTCATTTCTTCTCTCAGTATGGACTCTCAACTGTTCAGGAAGAAGCATGAAGTAAGGAAGCAAATGCTAAGAAAGCCTCTACTTCCCCACAGGGGTACAATGGTCCCGAGTAGAGAATACTCGGAATGGGTTGAAAAGGCCCAGGACTAATGCTCCCGAGCTCAGATCCTTTAGGGGATGAGAAATTCCAAGGTACTGATCTCAAATTGGACGGGAATCCTAGGGGCTGTAATGGTTCTGAACCAAAAGCTATCTTTAGGAGATGAGAAATCTTAAGATGGCCCGGGTTCAAAATGGGTGAGAAACCAAAGGGTCGTAGTGGTCCTTAGCTAAAAAAAGCTATCTTTATGGAGTGAAAAACTTCATGATGGCCCAAGACTTAAAATTGGGTGAGAAACTCAAGGTCCACAGTGGTCCTTAGCAAAAAAGGTTATCTTTAGAGAGTGGGAAACTCCAAGATGGCCCAAGGCTTAAAATTGGATGAGAAACCCAAGGGCCGCAGTGCGGCACAAATAAAAAAAGTTATTTTTAAAGGGAACAAGTGTTCCAAGAACAACTGTACGTACAAAGAATGCAAAGGGTCCAGAAAAGAAAAGTAAAAGTCCAAAGAAGCACACAATAACATTCAGAATATACAGCACAGCACGGAAGTACTTAGCAAGCATTTAAAATTGAAGCAAAAGCAAAGGAAGGACATTGAAGCATTAAGATCAAACAAAAGATGGAAGTTTGAAATACTATGAAATAGCAAGTACAATGAGTGTTCACAAAAAAAAACCAAGGAAAAGATAAAGAACAGTATTCAGTTAATATTTACAAGTTCTGGTGCCTGAGAAGTCTCAGCACCAATAACAGCAACTTCAAAGCTAATGATTTGGGTTGAAACGGCAGCATCAGTAGATGGAGGAACGCTCTCAGTATCAATAGTTGCACGAATGATGGCTGGAGTAGCAGGAACCTCTGCAGGAATAGCCGCACTTGGCAAGGGTTCAGGAACAACGACTTCCGGTTCAGTCGTAGAAAGGGTTGCTTCGGGACCAGCCTCTTCAGCAGAGAGTGGGATGGGATGTACGAATAAGGCCTTGCTAGGCAAGGTAATCTCCCTCCGAAGAAAGGAATCCTCTGCCACACCACATGCATCCATGGATACCCCCCACATCTCTGTAAATATGAGGTCTTTCAGTAGGGGTAATTACTCAAAGAATTGAGACTCATAATTTCTTGTGGTTGCCTCAGACACTTTGGCAAATCCTTGATCGTAGGCCTCCTTGGGCACCTATTTAGCCTTCTGAAGACCAGTACGGACGTGCTCAAGTTCCATGGACTTGCCCTTGTATTTCTCTGTCACATCAGTCTTCTCAGCATCAACAGTCCTTGCCTTTTTGTCCATTTAAGTACGGGTGTCATTCCTTAATTTCTCCAATGCATCCTGGCCCTTTTTCTCAGAATGGACCAAGACTATCTCCAATCTCTTGACCTCCCCTTGTTCCTTGGATAGCACGACAGAAGCCTCCTCGTGTTTCTTGGACATCGCCTGTGCATTTTCATCATACTTTTGGGTGGCAGCCAAGGCATACTTTGCCTTATGGCTTTCTTGGTGTGCTCGGCATACAATTTTTTGTACCGAACAGCCACCTCAGCCGTGCATTGGACAGACTGTCAGAAGAAAAAATGGGAAGTCAAAATTAAAGAAGGTAGTTGGACCAGAAAGAAAGGATGGAAAGACATGGACTAATAGAAGAGAATTAGTGGAAGGGAATTACCTTTAGGGAATAAGAGTAAATCTTGTGGACCAGATCGCTTGTGGACACCTTCGCCTCCTCGGCCATGTCTTTGGGCAGAAGCAATGCTCGGATTAGCCCATAGGCGGTAACTCCGTCCAGGATAGCATTAGTCTTTTTCACCACCTTGACATCCTCCCTCAACAAGGTGGGAGCCCGGTCTTCTTCTTCAACAATAGATTTCCCTTTATCTGCAGAGGCCAGGTCGCCTCTCCTAAGCCTCTTTTGAGCATGGGACTCCTCGAGCTGATAAACGACGTCCCTAGACCTCTGGAAGGTCCGTGGAGGTTGATTGGTTGTGTCTGGTGCCAAAGGAAGAGGAAGTGGTTGTATCTGGCTGTAGAGGGGGCAGTGGCAGTAGGAGGGGGAGGTGGCAGTACGGCAGATGTGGCAGCCAGAGTAGCAGCTGAGACAAATGAAGCAACAACAGTAGTTTTTCTTTGGTGGGGTCGGTGAGCGAGCCCTTGGATCAGTTACGTACATGTTCGCAAAGTTAAAGGAGGTCATGTCATCGTCCCAATCAAGTAGTGGGATAAGTCTCATTTTGCCGCATGGGAGGATGTCCCAAAAATTTCAACGGAGTTGGGGAAGGCAGGTGTTCCCACTGTTCAATCTCATGGAGTGCGTCTGCACCTTCGGTATATTTGGAAGGGGGCTCGACAATAGTGACTCCTTGATCAGGAAGAGGATACCTAACTAGAATAGCAAGTTCAGTAGGTGCAATTTCGTCTAGAAGGCTGGGACGGTGTGCTCCATGGTAACCCCGATAGTGCAGTTGGTACACAAGGAGATGGTCGCAGGATCGATCGATTAATTGTCCGGAAGAGGAGAAATTTCAAGGCCTTGGTGATTTCGTCGTGATTGACGAACTTGTTGGCTCTGGAAATTTTATTTACTTGAGGATCCGCAACAAAAAGCACACAAAGATTAGCCAAACAGTAAAAAGAAGAATAACGAAACAAGACAGTAAGAATAGTACTGATGAGGGGTTCTATATGCTCGGGGAACCGACCATTCGCGCTTTTCCCGGCGGTAAACTCACAGTTCTCGGTGATGATTAGGTAATCATCGTCATCCCCTTTATTAGAGTCTCGGATCCACTCCACTAACTTGCACTGATACGACCGGACCTTGAGGGACCAAATGCCCTCCTTGGTGTGGTTAATGGTGTAGTGGTTAAGAATCTCCTAGAGACGTATCTGGGAATCGGTGATGTGGTTCAAAACGGTCACCCCATCACAATCCGGATTGTGTTGGTAGCCACTTGCATTGGGTTCAGATTCAAGTAAGACAGAAAGCATCTCAAAAGAGGGTGGAGAGGGAATTTCACCCGAGCTTCCACGACCTGGATTATTGGGGTGTGGAGGGTGTTGTTGTCTACAAAATTTCTAATGGAATCCTCACAAACTGGGCTGACAACGTCCTTCGGAGTACCGTAATCCCGTCGGAATTGCTCTATTTTCTCAAAAATGTCAACAAGAGATCGGAAATAGCCCATTTTCGATATGAGGAATGGGAAAAAGAAAGAACACTACAGAAGTTTAAAGGAATAAACTAAGGAGAAAATGAAGAAGGCTTACTGAAAAGAATGGAAAATCAGCGGACACAGAGGAAAATTAGGGTTTCTGGAAGCTCTATTTTGCAAGAACATCTGAGGTACAGAAGGCAGATGTTCGAAATTAGGAAACGTGTGTCGTTTAAATCGAGGGGGTGGCACGCACTAAGGATCACTTTCCTCAAAAGAAGTGATTGGGTCCCATCGCATTAAACACACATTAATGATATACGCTCCAAATAGAAATGACGGTTTGGGCTTTATCAATAATTGGAATGTCGACGTACAGACTGGCTGTTTAGCTTTGTCCACTTCGGTTGTGCGACTGAACTAGCCAGAGCTAAGGGCAATTGTTGTAGCATAAATCATGATTTTCTACGTGTAAAGGGAAATCCGGATTCCTTGGGCACAAGCTTTCAATGCAACACTGGACCAGCCAGATATTCAATACAGAAAGCCATGTGTCACCAGTTCCCCGCACTACGGATTAGGTCAGTCATGTGTGGCATGATATCCTGACAGTGCAGAAGAAAAATTATATAGTCAGACGTATACAGTTGAATCTTTGATATGGTCAACCACATGCAAATCAGTTTACCCGTACTACAGATTAGGTCAGTCAATCATGTGCGGCTTGACATCCTGGCAGGACGGCATGAAGTTAATCAGTGCGACCGAGATAGCGGGTGATGCGTACAGTTGTTAGTCGACCAATGGGTGGCGGTTAACACATGTGTCCCAACTATTCACGTCTAAACGGATAGACTATGGATTCCTACAAATACGAGAAGTGTTCTATTTCCACTGGGACAAGTACTCTATCCCAGCCAAGAAACATATCGGAAAGAAAGACATAACAGAAAGGATTCTCAAAGGATTGGGATGAGATGTTCTAATTCTATCCTGATTAATAGTGAGAAACTAATAATCCGGAAGGACTCTAAGACTGGGGATAACGAACTATAAAAGCAAGGCTCAACCCACGAAGGAATGTACGTGCAATCTGGCTTACAAAATGTATAGAGATTTGTTTCTTTCGCTTATAGTTTTCTCTCGATTAAGTTTATAACCGGACTAACTTAATTATCGGAGAGTCTTCCGGTCACAGCGACGGAAGGTCTTCTAATTCTTTTTTTGTGAGCGCAGATGCAAAAACCAATACATCCAGTTAACCAGATCAATCCGTTCAGCCCATAAAAGTAAGACATTTTATGGAGGAAATCAGAGTCTCATTTTTATCCCCGCACAATATGTGAGGAGAATGAGGGTTAGAATTGGATATTTGCCTCATAACAATACTCACCCTCATATTCCTCAGGTATTACCCCCAAGATATCTAACCAATTAGAAGAGAGGATTTCAAAATACATATATATATATATATACTTTAATACGAAAAAAAGGAACTTGCAGTAACTTAATAAGAAAACTAGCCATTGTTATTCCTTTCTAAGCTGAAGTGAGATAAATGCAGAGTTCAGGGCAGTGAAGCACATAACATAACCGGAGTGGAGTAGAGGGCTATGGATCCGAATATAGTTACAAATGAGCTTAAATTTGTTCACTTACGACAGTTAGTTTACCATCGAACAGCCCAAAACAAAAATCTTATTAAATACTTGTGCTATATAGCTAAAGGAGATACAAATCACTACTTGAGCAGGTCCAATATGGCTTTCCGAACTGTAATCCCGGGTTTTTTTAGCATTTCCTACTGATTCGAGAACACCAACGGTAAGCAAATTTTCAGCGACGCTAGCTAGCTAGTAACAAAAACACATGAATCGAAAGATAGAAAGAGAAACAGGGACAAAAGAGTAAAGGATAATGTATAATGAATGAGTTAGTGGGTACCTGCAAGCGAGTGTTGGGGTTGACGACGAGCGCCTCTTTGGCATGGATTTTCAAAGTTTTCGAATCTCCGCCATATCTGATGGAAGTCTCCATTTCTCTTGCGTAATGATAACACGGAGCAGGCAAA
>NMUG010002497.1:0-15928 GCA_002855965.1 Monotropa hypopitys | reverse complement strand
TGGAGCCACCATGCCGGACCAACCCTATCAAAGTTGTATAATCGAAATTAATGTGGTTCAAATATTAGTCGCATGCTCTCGGGCTAATCGAAATAATGTGGTTGAAATATTAGTTGCGTGCCTTCGGACTAATCGAGATGAGTAAAAGAAAAGGAAAGAAAGGAATATCTCAAATATCTAGTATGATATACGAATCCAACACTTAACGGTAAAGATAGTTGGTGTGGTTCGCAACGTGAGTTCGGATTAGTTATCTTAGCACAGTGTTGGTTTGGGATCCTCAATAGATCCTTCGAGTTGTTGTACCTTGGTTGTAAGGTAGGGAGAGTTGAGATTAGACGTCATTTTGGTTAGACTTGGGACGTTGTATCCCTTGTACTCTCTTGAGGTTGCGGTGTTGGTTAGACACACTTGTTAATGTTATGCACGTGTCCCTATTGTTTTGTGTTAGGCTTACACTACGTGCACTTAGTTTCTTTACTGTTTCTGTACGTTTACTTGTGGACACATAGGCACGCACCGCATGTGCATGCTTGGTAGTAGTTAGGGGTTTTCTCACTGAGCCGTTCTTTGTTCAGACCCTCTTTCTTTTCCTTTTTCTAGTCTGTGTTGTAGAACTAGCTGGACTTGGAGTTGGAGTAAGCTGCCGGGTTTTCTTGGACTCAGCCACCTCAGTTTCTGTGGCTTCTTGTACAGGGTAGTGTAGTTACAGCTTTACAGTTGTGCTTTCTTTTACTTGTACTTCAGTTTCAGTTGTAGCCGTGTACGGCATTGTACTTTACTTCCGCTTTGTAGTTTCCGATTGTATCATGTATCATGTAATGAGAATTCAACTGAATGAGTATCTGAATGGCAAGTAGTTGTATCTCCTGTTTATCATTTAAATTGTTTTTTTAAAAAATATGGTTTGAAAATCCGGGGCGTGACAGTGACACTCAAATTTAGCAACTAAACAAAACTATTAATAGGAGAGAGGGAAAAGCATCCGTTCAACAAGAGTCGAACTTAAGGGGACGAACCAAACATGCAAATATGGTAGGTATTTTAAGAAGTGTCAAGACACTTGAAGCATTACCGGAAAAAGAAAAATTAAAAAGAAAAGAATCAAATTAAAAACAATTCTTTGCATGCACACCTCGACCCTCCATATCCATCATATCTACCGAAAGAGCCTTTTTCGGCAGCGTTGAATAGACCCTTTCCATTTAGGAAAAAGGATAACATCTTAGAGGTTTTCGAACAACTAAAAATCAATTTACTTCTCTTAGGTGCAACTAAAAAGATTCCTGCTTATGCCAAATATTTAAAAGACCTTTGTACACATAAGCAGAAATCTCGAAATCATGTGTCCAAGAAAATTCTCCTTACCGAATAAGTGAGCTCTATCTTTCGCATGGACACTCCTCCCAAATTGAAGGATCCGAGAGTTTCCACAATATCATGTGTAATTGGGACTCAAACGATTGATGGGTCACTCTTGGATCTTGGGGCGAGTGTCAACTTGCTACCTTATTTGGTGTATGAGCAACTGGGTCTGGGAGAGTTAAAACCCACATTGGTCACCTTGCAGTTAGCAGACATATCTATTAAGGTACCACATGGTGTAGTGAAGGATGTGCTTGTAAAGGTAAATCATTTTAATTTTTCGGTAGATTTTATAGTGCTTGACATGGAGCCTGGACAAAATCTTAAAAAACAAACACCAGTTATTCTTGGGCGTCCGTTCTTGGCCACGACCAATGCAAGTATTCATACGAGGAGTGGGGAGATGAAAGTCACGTTCGGAAACATGTCACAAAAATTGAACATTTATAATGAACCGAACCCATCTTACGGAGAGAGTGAACCTTTTGAGGCTCCCAAGCCCACATCATGCACTAAGGAAACTCCTCCATCACATGCACTTGTATGTAATAAAAACATACAATGTTCTACATCCTTGACACCTCTCTACACCCTTATGAGCCTTAATTGTCACACTCGCTTGGACCCCAACAATACACAATCTATAGTTTCATCGGCATACATGATAGGGGAAGATGATAACTTTTATTATGATTGATTGAGCAAGCAATAAGTCTGACTGAAGACGGTAAACTTAGCCCTTCTTGGGAGGCAACCCATGCATTTAATTCAGGATTGAAGGCCAGATTTCACCCTTTGTATTTACATTACTTTTATTAATCTTGTTTTCTATTTTAGTTGTTTGTATGTATTTTCATCATCGAATAATTGCATTTTTTTGAGATTCCAGGTGTACTTTGTCATGGAAGCAAATCTCCTTCTATACCAAATTCTTGACCTGGACATTCCTGTATTTTGGCCTGAGAATTTTGATTTCTACATTCAAGTATTTCATGCTACTATCGATGCCCTTAATATAAATGAACTTGAGGATATATGGGATTTAGATAATTTTCACCGTAATTGGTTCGACTATGCATTTCACGTTCATGATCAAATTGTAGATTTCCCACCTTGTCATTCTCGCGACTTAGTTGTAATTTTCCTTGTGGCCTATATTTTTCATTATCAGGACCCCAATTTATTTTGTCTCATTTTACCTGCCCAAACAATGTGCTAAAATGACAAAAGAAAAAAATTATAATACTATAGAAGGAGGGGAAGTAAACCACAAGTCTAGGAGACATTAAATTCATGAAGGTTGAAATACCTTCAGTATTTGTCGTGCTCGAATGGCTGCCTAATAGTCTAGTATAGCCACCCGTGTAACTAGCCTTAGTGATGGCTTATCTGGGATTACCCAGGTAAAGTACGGATGGTGGGAGAAAGGTGATTGGGAGTCTCTCAAGGTTAGGCCACAACGTGTAACCTAAGAGAGCTCACCTACTGAGTACCTACCTACCCGGAAATACCAAAAGTTTCATTCTCTAATCCATCACTAAGTGAGTAAAACAGGGAGAAAAGTATGACTCGTATGTTCCACGTGACAGAACGGTGGGTTAGTGTACTTAATTCTTTTATTAGCATATTTTGTTTTCTATTTTGTTGGACTAACATGCAGGACCGTTTGGCCCAAGTTGGGGTATGCTACTCACGCTTACCTTTTGCACACCCCTTCCAGGTGATATCCTTCTGTTTCCCTCTTTTATGTTCTATCCTATATCTATCGTAATTGTGAATAATGAGGATATTGTTCGTTTCAAGTTGGGGGATGGGGATTTCATGCATGTTTTAGTCACCCGTAAAATTTAAAATTCTCGTTCTTATATTTTGTTTGTTGAAACCAATCATATCCCACATAGATTTTGGTTCTTGATAGGAATGATAAGTGTTATCCGGGTGAGGTTTCGATGTGATTTTATTGTCTTAGTTAAGGTTGAGAACTTTGGCACATTAAAAAATAATGCACCTAAAGAAAATTTCATTGAGCTTAGTCAAGCAATTGTACTTGGATAGAGTCATTTTACAGTCATTCTTGCATATACACATTCTGAATAAGTCGAGAATAGGATTTCATATATACATTTGATCTACCTCAGTGAGAGTCGAAAATTGACAATTTTTGAAAATTTCTCCTAAGTCCGTAAAAAATATAATAAAAAGAGAGTCTAAATTGTTTGCTCTCCTCTAATCCACATTGAGTAACCAGGCTTCTAGCCTCAGCAATCACTGAGAGTTTGCATAAAAGGTGTGGAGAATGGAAGAGTTAAGCACGAATGGCCCGTAGTAGTTTGTAGTTTTTTTGACTCGAGTAAGTAGGTCTGTAGGGGTGTCCTTTACACCTAGTGCCCTAAAGCCATTGCGGTTTGGGTGTCACTGATTGAAAGCTCGATACACGGGTCAATTAGAAAGCTTAATAAGCCATTGCATTGCACGGTCATGGTAAAAATTTAGCATGGATAGTTAGTTTTGGTTTGTAGCCTTTTTGGTTTGAACAAGTAAATCGGTAGGGGTGTCCTTTACACCTAGTGCCCTAAAGCCATTATGGTTTGGGTGTTATGATCGAAAGTTTTCTACACGGGCCATTTAGAAAGCTTTAAAAACCAATTTATTGCACAACCATTGGAACAAAAGAATGAAATATCTCTTATAAAAAATTGAAATAAGGACAGGAGGGGTTGGAAAATTTTGTTATAATTGTTGACAATTGCTTAGAGGATTTTAGGTGTGTATTGAATCCATTTTTTGATGATATTTGTGAATTCCTCTCTTACACATGCTTGTGGTTTATCTTTATCTGGGTACAATGCAAGACTTTGTTAAATGGCAAATAGATTAAAATGCACCAACTTGAAGAGTTCTTGAATTTAACTTTGACAATAATTGATGCATCTGGATCTTACTCGGTAGAACGTTCATTTACTCCCTTGATAGTCCAAGTTTTTGTTGGGATTTGATTGGTATTCATATTCCTTCTTTAGTATAAATGTGTTTTGTGGGTGAGCGCTGCTGAAAAACCTCATGAGACCATACTCGTCTTACCGGGGCCGTCTGGGGGTTCAAAAGAACTGTCCTTATTATTCACAGTTCTATATTTCTTCTCATTCTATATTGTACTTTATTTCTTCGTGGCGCATTAGTTTTTAGTTTTGTTTTGCTCGGGACTAGCAAAATCTAAGTTGGGGGATGTGATAGGTGAATAAAAGCACCTATTCATACGTCTTAACATAGATAATGTTAGTCCCGAGTTGTTATTATTTAATATATTTTGTTTGGTTTTTAGTGTTTCAGGTAAATAAGGGTTGGACTGCTTAAAAAGGGATAAAAAAACTCTTGGCAAGACATGGGACTTTGAGGACATGAGGATTGCAATTGTGGATCAAAGCATAGAAAAAAGGGAACAAATCTTAACATTTCTATGAGCTTCGTCTGGACGAAGATCTGGCGTGGTTCGGACGACCGATCAGAGAGTTCCCCTGGAGATTCAACAGAGCACGGTCCGAACGAGGGTAAGCTTGGTCCGGACGGGCTGGGACCTTAGTCTGGACGAGGAACACATGGTCCAGATGAGCTGCTGCAAGAAAATTATGAAAATATGTTTTGAATATTTGTAAGTGGGGATTAAGTAGGGGTATAAATAGAAAATGTGTATTAGGTTTTAAGAGAGCTTAATTTGAGTTTAAAGAAAGAAAACTCTAGCCTCTAAGCCTTCTCTTCTCCCTCGTCTTCTTCATCTTCTTCCTTTCCTACTCTAATGGCTTCAACCACCATGGATGCTTAGATGAAACTTACTATGTCCGGCTAGAGTTCTTGTGCTAAGGCGAAGATGAAACTACAACATATATAATTGAGCAGTATTGTAAGACTCTCTCTTTGTATTTAGAATGATTATATGTTCTTTTTATGAATATTGTCTATGAGATGTTTTAATTCTTTCACAACATACATTGGTTTTCATTTGTGCGTTTGTAGAAGTGTGATATTGTATACTCATATGACGACCTGTTCCTTAGATACGGATCGTGCTATAGGATACTCTATGCCATTTGATATACATAAGACCCCCTTGATGATTTCCGATAGGAGATGACAATCCTTTAGGTTATCACCATATTCGAATACAATTGTAGATCTTACGTACTTCAGTTGCATAGTTGGAGTGGATCCGGAGTATTAGGCCCTTTCCTTTGATATTGTAAGAATCAATCTTAACTTAGGCATTTTTAATTTGCTTAGAGTAGTTAAACAACCATTCAATCAACCAATTGATTCCCCTTCTTTCGAACCAATTTAGAAATCATTCACAAACAATTGGAATTACACACTTTGTCCCTGTGTTCGACATCCGTCCTTACCACTATTATATGAGTAGTGTTAACTACGTAGTTTATAAATATTAATTGTGACCAATTATGACGCGGTCAGTCCACAAGGAATGATCAAAGTGTACTGGTATCACAAATACCTGTAGTAGTAGTAGTGGGCTGACAAATTTGGCTATTTTGATTTGTTTTCTACATATTTTTGTGTAATTAATAGAGGAGAGTATAAATACAACCCCTTTGTCCGAAATGAGGATATCCTAGGTCATTACACGCTCTAACTCTCTTAGCTTTCTCTCTTGTTCTAAGTTTAGAGGTTAATTTTGGGGAAGATTTTTTAGTTATGATGCTTTTGAACTCATAAAAATTGTAGGACTCATCTTAATCTCTTCTACTATTATGTTATAATTTCATTTATATTATGTTTTAATTTCATTTACATTATGGTTTATATTCATCTAGTTTGCTTCCTCGTCTTTTCTCTCACCCTTTTAGGTATGAGTGAGTAGTGTTCTTGGGTTTGGTTATGGGATGATTAACATCCCATAACTTTGAACAAAATTTTCTCTTCTCCAATATAAATTCCATAATATGATGAAGTATGTTATAGGGTTTATTTTTGTATCAAAAGTTGGAGTTGTTACTCCTTTTGAATAGGTGTAGGCAAGGGCTTCTCCACTTGCCACATGTAATACTTAAGGCTATGGAACTCTAGGTGTTTGTAGAAATATCTCAAAGAACTTAGAACATGCTTGAATATATTTTCTAAACCATAACGAGTTTAATGTAAAATCTTTCAGTTGAGAGCATCTGTCTATGACTCACAACTGAGTTATAGTTGATAGGACAAATTAACACAATGGATGGGTGCTGACAATTCCTAAACCTTACCTATCCTTAGTCATAACTTTAGAAAAGTTCTAGTCATAACATGGTCCTTAGTTTTAATCACCATCTTACTAATTAAAGTTGGTGGTCTTTAATGCCGAGACTCTAAGATTTCCCTCATTTAACACTTATTAACCATTTACCTGTAGTTCGACCTCTGTCTTATTGGGTATTATGCTACCCTCGACCTAGGTCGTATGCTTCAGGCATTGCCTTTAAATTGACATTGCAGGTGAGTAAGAAAATTTCCAATCCAAATGGAGGGTTTTAGAGGTTCTCAAGTCAATAAAGGTAATTCTGCAAGGGAAGATGGAGGACATACTCTTAAGAATTGAGGGGATGTTTTGGTTGGGAAGAAAAGTAATATTGTAGCAAGTAGTACGAGTGACACATATACGATACATGTGTAGTGGTTTCGCAAGGGTAATAGGTTAACAAATTACACAAAGGCATACACATAGGGTTTGTGAAGCCCATAAGCAAGGGAATGTACAATCCTGGCTAAAAGTGAGTGCATAAGGTTAAAGTTCACATGGAAGCTCCAAGAAAAGGGATATTGTTAGCTGATAGGTTCGGTCACATGCATGGCAATAAGAGGCTCTCTTTTGCTTCTGATATAGCATTTAGTGACAATCCGTCTCCAAGGGTGCACAAGGAGGTGAGGTGTGGCCATATGGACTTTCCAACTCAACAAGGTGGCAGGCCACCTAGGTGGAGGGGTGAAAATCATATCTAGTGGGTTAGGGGTGATTGTTATGATCCGCCCACATGAGAAAATTATTCCAAGGTTATTCCAATAAACTCTCATGTGATTACTTGTGTTGTTTTTGGTAATTAACACTTTGGAAATTTTGATTTATAGTAGTGTTTCGTAATTGTGGTGTTATCTAAAGAGAGAAGATTCACTTTGGGTATACTTCCTAATAGATAGAGTTTCCTTTTGGAATAGAAGAAAGGAAAAGAAAGTTTTTCGCTCTACTTCACAGGTACAAACAAAAGACAATACTCGTAGAGGATCGAATAGGCATGTGAGCACCAGAGCTCGCGCTTGCACGACTCACAAGTGTTGAGGTGGCTCCATAGAGTGTTTCGATATTTTAATACTAGGACCACAATATTATTTGCACAGAACCAAGGAAGAACACATCTATACTTGTGAGTGCAAGTATAGGTGCTACCGGATGATACCTGTATTATTGTACAACTAAGGTTAGTGACAGTCATCACTTGTAACTAAGAATTATAATCAACAGTGGCCGAGTTTGGTCAGAGAAAAAAAATAGAGCAAGAGAGTCTATATTATTTATGCGAGGATGAAAGATAAAAATAAGTGAGACGATGTGTTAGGATTCTTTTTATTTTATCTCTTGTATTCACAATATAGTAGTTGTTTTCTTTTCCGTGGACATTATCTCTCTATATCACCATGTTTACTTCTTGTGTGTGTTTGGATAAACTTGATTATTTACGGTTCTTTCCGCTACTTGGGAAAATCCAAGACATGTCTTTGTCTCTGAATAATGTTTACTCTATTGGATCAAATGGAAGAATGTAAGACTAAATTTTATTTTAGTTATTAATTTGGATTATATATTGGATATAATTCATATTTAATTATTGGTTTCATAAGTCTCCATATCTTTAGGTCTTTGCTTTTATTTGATTGATTAATAGATGAAGTGATTTTCAAGATCTCTGTTTTGATAAGAAGTAGGAATTATAGTTCGGTTATAAAACATATTCTGTCTCTACCTATAAAAAAATCTTTATTTTCTATATTTTAAGAGTTACAAAGTTGCTAGAAAAGGCGATAAGAGGAAGAAATTTGTGTTCCACCTAGGACACAATACTCTTTATAAAATCATGAATGTTTTAGAAATTTATGAAGTCGTTCGAGTTTATCATGGATAGATCCGAATATGCTGTTCATGTTCATGGATTCAGGTATATAGTTCTTGATTATTTAATTTTCACTTAATTTTTATTTGTGAGATCATGATAGTTCAAGATCCTACATTATTTGTAGGTTCCAAATTTATTTTGAAAAGGTTGGATATTCAGTACCTAATAATAGAAATAAGTTCATTTATTTTTTTCTTCTTTTTCTTTATATATCCAAATATTAAAAAACAAAAAGATAGAAAAGAACTGAATTGTGTATGTACTATATCTATCCAGCTAGCATAAAGGAATGAAAGTTCATTTATTTTCTTCTTCTTTTTCTTAATTGTTTTACTTGGTCTGTAATTTTGAAGGCATGGATGATGCCTTCTTACAAGCAAGATAATTCAACTTTTCCATGCCTTAAATTTCTTTTTCCAACCACCTTAGACTTTCGAAAGCAACTACTAGTATCTTAGTAAGCAAGAAATAGCACCAAAAACCTCACCTTAAACAACTGCCATGGATTAAAGTCACGAGAATCAATACGTTTAGAATTAATATGGGTAAATTATTGCTATTGAAATGAGATTTTCTCATTTGTTTCTGTTCTCAATATATGTTAATAAATTATGTTAAGAGCAAAAAATTCTTGAACTACCTTCCTAGCAAGTGAAGGGCCGTGATATGGGGGCCTTAGTTTCTGGTGTGATCTAAGATTGAGGTTAGTGGGATTGCTTTCGGAATGAAACATGGTCTAATCAACTTGGTTGTATATGGACCAAATTACACAAAAATAAAATACTGAATTATCAAATGATATATCAAGGATGACTTGCATGGGGCAATAATAGGATATATAAACAAACGTATACGGGAAAAACTATGCAACAACTAAGAATGGCCGGTCAAATCAGGCCACACGAAAACTACAGCAATGCTACGTACACAACTCAAATGCACCGAAAGTTTCACAACCCACCACTGTGGGTCCCACATGGGTCCCATATGGGTCCCATATGTAAAATTTGACTTCGGAGTTTTGTTTAAAATATTATTTTATGATATCATATAAAAAATCAGTTCAATCGGATAATGTATAAAATTTACTTAATCATTTGAATGTTTATTCACAGTTTTAAACAGTTTTACATGATGAAAATTTATTATCCGATTGAACTGATTTTTTACAGGATATCATAAAATAATATTTTAAACAAAACCCCGAAGTCAAATTTTATATGTGGGACCCATATGGGACCCATGTGGGACCCACAGTGGTGGGTTGTGAAACTTTCGGTGCATTTGGGTTGTGTACCTAGCATTTGCCCGAAAACTAATAAAATCTTCAAACTTGCGGTTAAATAAAATTAAATTTTTATTTGGTTTTCTTATTTGCAAAACGAATAGGGGGGGAATTTATTTAGTGATCTTGAAGAAGTCCATATTTATGGAATTTTTGCATTACCCGTTTGTTATATTTGTACCTAATCTGCATTTTTTATTGCCAAGTCCATATTAAGATACTTACAATAAATTTAGTAGAGATGACATTGGCTGTTGGCTAGATTGTTGGGTAGGGCAATGAAATGAAAGATGAACACACCAACAATTAATGGTTCATTGAGAATTTTAAGAAGAAAAAGCAAAGAGAATGCCATTTTTTTTGAAATTTCATATAACTTGGGTTTCCTTCAATTTTCATCAAGTTTTATTGAAAAATTAGTTTACATATGTGCAACAAAGCGAAATATAATAGGAACACGGATAAGAAATCTAAACTGCACAGTTGGCGAGCATGGGATGGATGACCCACTAAGAGTGAGCTAGATCTCTCACATATGTAGGGTACGGGTAAGAATAAATGTACATAATTGATGACGGGACTTGCTCGTAGACCTGCTGTGCGGGGATAAAATCTATCCCTACAAAGATACAACTTGTTGACTTTGACTCTGAGAATTTTCTACTTCTGCAACTCCTTCCTTTTTGTGCTTCTGTCTTATCTTCTATTTCAACTACTCTCAATATGTTTCTGCAACCACAAAGGGTTAGATGACCCCCAGCCAAATGGCTTGGAAGGCCCTCCGATTATTAAGTTAGTTCCGATAGAAGAAAACTTAACCCTAAATCGAAAAAATAATACAGAAGGTTGAGAGAAAATTTGGGCAGAATTTCGTTACCAGAACTGCTGATCCCCTCTGAAAGGAGTAACTGCCTGACTTTATACCTCTCTTTCCTATCATTAATTACGTCATTCCAACTTCTCTACTTCTCGTCAAAAATAAAGGATGAATGTAGACAGAAGATTTCTCATCTCCCGTCTAATTAATCCATCAGACTCTTCATCTCCCGCTGTTTGTTCTTCTTCCTACACGTTTAACATACATATCCGGCCTAATAACAGTTGGGACGTGTAATGATCAGCATCTTACTCATTAATTATTACCTGCACGTTCCCGCTCATGTTATACCGAACTAAACATGCCCCCGCACTACGGATGTTTGTCGCACTAGGCCTAGCCTTATCCATAGACGAGGTGCCAACCTTACTCCTGGCTAACCAGATCTTGCGGTGATCTCAGTTGTGATCCCCTAACACCTATGTCACACTATCAGGATGTCCAACCCACTAGGCCTGACCTAATTCCAAGTGTCACATAGTTATTCGGTACACAATAAGATTTATCACTCAAGTTCTAGTCCAGGTATTGCTCATGGAATACACATATGGCTAAATCTTCCATGATCCAGTACCGTATGCCCCTCAATAGAACTCTCATGTTGTCTGGATGTTAAGTCATAGCAGGTCAAACCTTACCCTCAGCATAGACTCTCTATGGACGTATACTAGCCAGACATGAGGAGATCCAGACTGCATATCGCGCTGCCCATATACCGCACTATTAGGATGTCAACTCTGCTTAGTTGACCTTATCCCACAGTGCTATATATTGGTAACAATATCATATTGAGTACATAATCATACCCGATGCCTTTATCGCGCTGAATAGCTGTATAAGGTGTCTGAATCCATATGCCACATAGCTAATCTAGATTTACCCCACCACAATTGCCCCCAGCTTTGACTGATTCATCCGCACTGCAGGAGTAGGCAAATATTCCTGAGCTTCCATAAACAATGTAGTACGGTTAGCCTCCAATTTATAACCGCCATGTCATGCTCCGGATTTTCAAACCATATTTTTTTTTGAATAAAATTAAAGAAATGCATAAACATTTTTGCATAAACCATTCCAACGATAAAGGGGCCATGAGAGAAAAAGTACAAGCATATCTCTTCACAATTCTTTATACAAACATGCGGAAGTAAAACATTAACAATCCTTCTCTTTCAAATGAAACTTATTTGAGATTTTGATACAACAATCATTTAGCATAAAACTTACCGATATTTGAAGGATTACAACTTTTTATAATAAAGGGAATGCCCGTAGGCTACAAAGGGGAAAAAGGGGAAACTAAAACAATGATTCAAATGGAGCATGCTTCTCACCACAAGGAACTAGAGCAAGCCTAAGCCAACCCCGCTACGAGCAATCCAATAGCATGAACCTGCAAGGAACTTTAGGAAAAAGGTTGAGTCATAAAGACCCAGAAAACATGCGACTATTAAGTAAAAATGCGGTATGGTGAATATGTGCAAAATGGGTGGATCCTACAATGCAAACCCAAGCATGTTCCCAACACTCACACCCAAGATCATCAAGTCCGATCACAAGTCTACATAACCACACCATACAAGTCATGAACATACTCGCATTTATAGAGAACCTCTAACCTTCGCATCTATCCAACTATCACACGGATAAGCCAAAACCTTCTATTTGGACAACCAAACCTTAACTGGAAGAAAATCACTAACAAGCATCAAGACCATTACACACAGGTCATTTTATGGATCTAATCTGACACAGCCACACATAGCTAATAGAAGGTTACTCATCCAAGGGTTTTACCATCACAAAGTCCGAATGTTGCCTAGACAAGGCCAATCACTAGTTCCCACGAAAGTCCGATATTAACTAGTAGTTATCTCCCTACTTAGCTTCCAATCAAAACAAACCAATGCCACACACATTGGCCTAACCGCAATGGGTACAAATGCCACGAGTTGGCTCCAAGCCTCAAGCTATCAAATGCCACGAATTGGCCAAGTCTCACTCCTTTGCTAAAGCCACGAGTTGGCTAGTACCACCACAATAAGATTCACAAGTCCACAACAAACCCTTGCCAAGGGCACTCTCACTTCCTCTATACATATATACATATATAGGTAATACAAGTAGGTGGATTTATTATCTTGAACTTTAGTTGGTTCAATTCCCGACTCGGAACATTTTAGAAAGGGGCCACAAGGGATTCGAAACCTATTGGACGAATTCCAAGATAGGATCTATAGTCAAACCTTGGGCTAGTTTAGGTAACCAGAAAACCATCGAGCCGTTCATCGATTTACAGTCTCCTTGACGAATTCAAGGGTTGACTTGCTCCCGGGTGAATCACGAATTGATTCGGGTTGTCTCAACGAATTCAAGAACCAACCTCACACTCAAATGACCACGAATTGGCCCGAAGATCACGAATTGATCTAGGTAGTCTCAACGAATTCAAGAACTAACCTATACACATATGACCACGAATTGGTCCTATGATCACGAATTGATCACCAAGCAACACCCAGTCCTTTGTATTATTGTTTGTTGGTTAATTAATATAAGTGAGTTAGGTAAGTTAGACGAGTTCTCCAACATGGGCAATGATTTTGCCACGAGGGACGAATTCCCGACTCTAGGTGACGAATTCACCTAAAACACAAGCAACGACTTTGCTAACAAGGGACGAGTTCCCAAACCAATGATGACGAATTCACCCAATAAGACCATACATGTATCCAAGGTCTAGGAACGAATTTCCTAACCTAAGGTGACGAATTCACCAATCTCCAAGGTCTTTGTCTCTCCTAGACATTTTGTCGAACACCAAGGGTGCCTACGGCACCAAGGCCATCCCAATGGCAAAGACCATACTAACATTCACCGACGAGCCATCGGATATCACAATTTTCTCACTAAGATCAACGAAATGTCACGAGGGCATTCAATCTCCTCAATTTCCCTCAATACCATTATTTAACCAAGTCTATCAAAATTTTACTCACGAACGACTACCCACGCATTCACCCGAATCATTATTTTCTAGCATTCCCAAATCCACCAAGAACAACCTAACCATGTGAATGCGACCAATTTCCAAACTTACTTATTTTCCAAAAATTTGGGCTTTTTAAGGAAATCGTTCAATTTATTGATTTTGAAATCATTAGTGAGCTACACACACATAAATACACGAAACAGTAACATGTTTAACTTAAAGCGCGCCGACGGAGGAAAATCCTAGCCACGAGATCCTTAGCACCGATGCAAGCTACACACGTCAATGAAAAGCTCATGTCAAGGAGAATCAAAGTCCTCAAGGGACCAACACAAGAAAACCACCTTCAAGAGTGACTTACTCGAAAATTTGAGAAGGTGACGACGAAACCTAGGTTGCCGGAAAGCCCTTTCCGCGGTGATCAACGTTAAGCCTTGACAAAAGTCCGGAAGAGGCCCGGAAGGCCCTCAAAAGTTAGAGAGAAGGGGGAGAAGCGATGGGAGGAGCTTTCATGGAGGTGGAGAGAGAGAGAGGTAGGGAAAATGAAGGAGAAAATGCCCTACGTCGTGCTCCAAATAACATATATAGTCCCCCACACAAAAGACCAAAAAGCCCTTAATGAAAATACAATTCTGCCGAAAAACTATAGAGGGACCGGTCTCCTGATTTTTGGGAGACCGGTACCCGCCCAGCGAGGGGTACTCTGCCTGAAGAGGGACCGGTCCCTTGATTTTTGGGAGACCGGTCCCTTCCCACTTGGGACCTTTCTGCCTTGAAGGAGACCGGTCCCTTGATTATAGGGAGACCGGTCCCTTAGGACAAATTTCTAGAATTTGAAATGCGCGACTACCGAACGTATTTCGACCACAATTTCTCCGTCCGACCTCTGATTGAGGTGATTCAAGTTGCGTTGGATTCGTAATCGAATCCTTTACCTCATCCTAGGGTCAACCACCTTAAAATCACACTAGGATTTTAAGATAAGATAAATTTAGATTTTAAATCTAATTTAAAATACGAATCGATATTCCGAAAATTCCTTTTTGAAATACGGGTCGCTACATCTCAACCACCTTAAAGCGATTTCGTCCCCGAAATTTCTTAAGGGTAGGGTTACACCGAAGCGACCAAAGAACGAGAGCTCACGTCAAAATCGTAAGCCACGAGAGAGATCAAAAGGGGATACTCCCCGATACGGTAGACACCGATACGGTAAACAACTCAACAATAACACGACAACAACGTGAATGAGCTTACTCAATGAAACAACCAACGAGCAAGATAGCAACAATCCATAAATACCAATTCGAAGTCAAACCACATACCACGAGACAAGGTTTTAGGGTTGTCCCCCGATACGATAGTATAGAAACGATAGTCGGCTCGACAATGATGCAACAATGGAATGAGCCATTTCTTTTTGAACAGATTGCTCAACAAGCAAGGGATATAAATCTTGAAATCCAACCGCGTGTCACACAAAGGTCAAAGGGACAACTCCCGAGATGGTGTGGACGCGTGGATACAATAACCGAACTCATCGATAAGACAAGGAACATGGGATATTCCAACAATGAATTTCAAAGATGGGAGCCACAAATCTTTGGCAACAATGAAGCAAACAATATTTTTCCAAGGGAGAGGCAACCAACAATTTATATAGCCACAACGTAAGGAGCGATAGGATGGGGATACGATCGGCGACATTCTTTTATTTATTGTTCCATAATTCTTATACAATCATTTTCATGATTTGCGCCACTTTTCCCACGGGTACTAACACACCCATACACATATAGATAGGGGAACACGTATATATCCCCACGCACGCACCCAATGCGATATCAAGTGACTACTATGATTCAAGTTTGAGAGGTGCCGGTCGGACACAGTTCTCAACCTAATCCATAGAGTCATCCTTAATCACACAACCAAAGAAGTACACACGGTCGATTCTACACAGAAGGTGTAAGAATAACCGACTCAATTACTCGTTCCCACTTTTCGTATAATCTACCCACGCCACGGGTGCTAGAACATCTATTTGCAAGAGACAAGAGTGATTTCAAAAGATACATCCAACTAAGCAAGCAGAAATCAAGCACCAGCTTGGCCATCACCAACAAACAAAAGTGGCACAAGTGAACCCAACAAGTCATTCTTGACTTTAACAAGAAAATGATCTAGTAAGTCAAGAGTATCGCAACAATACTTAGAAGAAATCACAACTAAGAAATTTGAAACCAAAGTATTTCTCC
>NMUG010002496.1:0-15928 GCA_002855965.1 Monotropa hypopitys | reverse complement strand
GCTGCATAATTTTCAGGGATCGTGGCAAAAAAGGGAAAATAAAAAAATTCCACATAGACAAAACCTGAAAAGGGGCTATGGCAAAAAAAGGGGGAAGAAATTCAGCATGATTAAAACCCGAAAGTGAGCCATGGCAAAGAAAATAAAATAAATGTGTGACCTTCGACTGAATTGGAAGATGAAAATGGCAAAGCAGAAGAGGAAATTTCCAACATGGGAAAATAAAATGGCAATCGATGTGCATCCTTCCAAAATCAAATTTGGGCCTTCAGCCTCTCATACAATGAAGATTAGATCTCTCCAAGCGGTCAAGTTTAAGACGGTGAAATTACGGTTCAATTTGTGCTAAGATTGGAAAGTCAATCGGGAAGAAAGGACAAGCTGCGGGTTTTATTTTCTAGTCAATAAGTGAGTTGTTCTCAACTATATTTATTGACTAATAATAATAAATATTGTTTTCCATATGGATGTTCAGAATTTTATTAGTAGAGAAATTTAAATATTCGTGAATATGTTATTGCTTGTTTGATTATTATGCAAAATTCGGAAAAGTTATTCATACAGGAAAATCCAAATACTAATATTCCAAATAAAAGTGAAAAATAATACAATGCAAGCGAAGAAGCGGACAATGGAAAATATGCTTAAAGAGGACCCCTTCTGTTTGGAAGGTCATCCAATAGACGCAACAAAGCTCGACAAGTTTCTCGATAGAAAGCAATCATCATATTTGTGCTCTGAACACCAGACATGTCAGTATCGACCAAGTCGCGAAACATCCCAAGGAGAGCTTGAATCTAGACTGTATCTAGATATCTGCCTGGGAAGAGATGATCAAGGAAGAAGAAACTAGACCATAAACTTTCAACATCCCAATAATAAATGCCTCTTTCAATAATCGAGTTCTGTTGAACGTCATGAAGAAGTGCCCACAGTCTTTCAACTTCAGTGGGATGAGAAGAAGTTAGAGCACTGACCTCTTGTTGCAATAAATCTCATTGACATCCCAAGTCATCAACTTGACACTGCAAAGAATGTGTCAGCTCGTGATGCAGTCTAGCCGCCTCTTCAAACTGAATGTTATGTTGATGGGTAGCCTGCCTTAATGCGCCCTCCAGCTCACTGAGAACGCTAGTAGAGCCAGCAGACGCTCTAGCATCATGAAGGTCCCATTGCAAGAGGCTAACAATAGTCTCTGAATCTGAAAGTTGTCGATTCACTTGATCCAGATCTCTGCGAGGTGAATCTCTCTGTTCCATAATAGAAGAAACTTGTTGAATGGCCTCGTCTCTTTCTCGAGATAATTGGGTTTGCCACGAAAAAGAAGCAGTTAATTGAAGGGTATAGCCAGAAAGCTGCGTTGCAAAGAGAGGAAGCCAGTCAGACAATGGAATAGGCTCCAAACACGTAGGATAATCAGGAAAAGTATTGGCCTCTTGAGCAATCTCAACCAGTAGCTAATCAAGGTATGAGTCTGATACACATGGGGCATCGAAGGCCTGAGCTCAAGTAATCCTCACTCATTTCCTCCACATCGCTGAAGTTTCCGTAACCAGGGGATGTACTATAGTGTGCGAAAAGTCAAAATAATATCTACTGCTGGGAGATATTGATGCAGAAGGAGGTATGTCTTGAAGGAATAAAAATTGTCTTACTACTCGACACTCGAAGTAGGGAACTACCCCATAGAGACCCTTTAGTGGAAGAAATGATAACACGAATAGTCACCACAAAATTCTTAGCATTGAAAACATCGATATCCCATACAATGGTATCGGTGGTAATGCTATCAAATGTATGGGCCCAAGTATTTAAACCTTGAAGAATTGACTGTAATCTTTGTTGATGATCAATGAGAGAATACAAAGTAATCTCTAAAGACCGTCGAGGATGAGAAGATTGACCACGAAATAGATGACCCACCATCCAAACAAAAAGAAGCTCAACCCCACCACAAGCCTGAGAGTCGTGGATAAAATGGTAAAGGGTCAAGCCTCGAAAAGTCTCTGCTATAATTGCTGGAATTATCGAGTATCCACCAATTATCACATCGACGTAAAAAGAAGCTCTTAAGTCTAGCAATCCATCGCTGTGAGGAAAGAACATACTAGCCAAGAGAACGAAAGCAAATGCGTAAAGACGTCTACGAGAGCTTGCCTCACTATCAGTCAGACGTAAAAAACTTAGGGGCTCTGGATCATAATATGCCATGTCCCTAAAGAAACCCCAGATAAAATCTGGCCGAATAGTGGGAATCCCATTAATCTCATCGACCATCAAGGAACTCTTCTTCAAACCAGTCAAGGTAGAAAAGGAGTTCCGAGCATTTTTAGTAGACAAAACACAGATAATGATCTTCAGAGAGTGTCTCATTTGCATAACAAAATTATATTCCTCAAGAGTAAGAGTAAGCTCGTGCAGCCCAAACCGGAAAAGACATAAAGAAGGGATCTAAAATCTAACCACGATAGACAAGAAGTCGGACGACACATTCACAGTCAACAGACTGGCTAGCCCACTGAAGATTTGTTCAAATTGGAACTGCTCGCCGGGAGTAAAGATGTCCACCAAGCAAGTAGATGTAAAAGAAAGGCGGTTGAGAAACCCATCCTAGAAGAATATGTTGTAGAATTTCAAGGAATGGTGTGAAGAAAGAAAATAATTCCTGCACCTCCTTATATAACCTCAAAGTCATGCCTACAAATACGACAATAACATCATCAATGATTTCACAACTGCCTCAAATTCTGAAGCGCCGAAAGCTAAAGCAATAAAGGAGGGAGCTAGTTGGACTTTTGCGGAAAGACTAAAACAAAGGAAGTTGCGCATTCTGCGCTTTCGATTCGCAATTATGCAAGTCAATGCTAAAGTCAAATCAAAATTCTCAAGTAATATCTTCCTATGGTTACTTTTCAAAATTTCAAGTAACATCTTTATACGGTTGCTTTTCAAAATTTCATGTAATATCTTCCTACGGTTACTTCTCAAAATTAATATTTTCAAGTAACATCTTCCTATAGTTACTTTTTCAAAATTAAAATTTTCAAGTAACATCTTCCTATGGTTACTTTTTCAAAATTAAAATTCCAAGTAACATCTTCCTATGGTTACTCTTTTCTTTTAAATCCAAATTTCAAGTGACCCCCTTTTATCATCATTTTCTAAAAAAATTAAATTCAATACACCTGCAGTGGTCTATCTGCGATTTCAAAATGCTCCTTCAAACAATTTTTTTTGAAAAGTCTAAAAAATAAACAGGCCTGCAATTCCACCAAAGATCGTCTCAAACTGTGTCTGTTCGGCTGGCGTACATGAAGCCCACCATGAGAGCATAAGTGACAGAAAAATAGGAGAAAAAGCCATCCCACAGAACAAAAATGGAAACAACAACAATTTATTATAAATAACAAAAAAGAGAAAAAAAAAAAGAGAGAGAGAGAGAGAGAAATGTACAAAAAATAATGAACGATAGCATGAACTAGAGTACAATAATCATAAAAAAAGAGAAAACAGAGATATATGTATAAACTGTTGCAGGGATCAGATATCTCGGCTGTGACTCTTATCAGGCTTATCTCTGCGTCGGGGTCTCCTATCAACAGAACCTCGGGGAGGATCCGAGATGTCCTGCAAAGAAAAGAAAATCTATCAGAAAGACAGAAAAAAGAAAGGAAAGCAAAAAAGGCAAAAAGAGCTATAAAGTAAATATATATACATGATCCTGTGGTGGCGGATGCGGAAAAGGAGGAATATCTAGACAAGAAGGAGCTCTTGTGCCAATGTCGCTCTGTCTCATCTAGAACTGAAACTGCTAGAAGTGGCGAAACTGGTCGCTCTCTCTCTCTCTCTCTGAGAATGATACTGCTAATAAAACTGCTCCTGCTCTGCGTCGATCGAATGCTCTCCACGAACTGGTATGGTGGTAGTAAAACGGACAATAGAGACGTTCCTGAACCAAGCAGTATAATCTCCCACCATCATATAGTCACTGACGTTGGCAACTCCAAGACTGGACATGCGTTGATCGCCAAAAGTGAAAGCAAATGGGCATCGAGGGATCCTAATCTCGCCGGTTACCTGGCACCAACAATGATCACCCATGTATAGCTCTCAGGACGTGAAAGAATAAAAGGAGCATCTTCGATGAGAAAGGTATATCTCATAATCGTATCCTCCACCCTGAGCTAAATACTAAAAAGGCTACCATACAATCTGGTCGGGAGTAACTAACTCCAACTAAGTCCGAAGAGTGACAAAATCTAGCAATTCCAAAGAACGAGAGGAAGGTCGGTGCCATCGAAGAGCACGAGGAATCAGATCACCCAAAGGGTCATCCGGACGAGCAACACTCATATTATCGAATGACCACTATAGTAAGAAATGCCAAAATCCTAGCTGGGTGGGGTTAGGACATCTAACCCTCCTCCTCATCGCCTGAAGAAAAGTGGCGAAGGTAAAAAATCCCCAGTTAAAGAAAGAGTCATCATCAAAGTCCACCATACCAACATAATCCATCGGAAACTTAGTGCCATTATTGCACAAAAAGCATGACACTAAGAGAAGAAGAAGATGTCGGCAACACTAAAAAAGATCAATACCATCAACAGCAGTAGTGTAAAAGAAGGACACTCCTCTCAATACATAACCCGGAATGCATTGTCCAACCAACTCGAAGTCAGAATTACCGAGTACACGCTCAGCATCAACAGTGCTACCCTCCATCCTCTAAACCGGACGCCCACCAAAGCGAATGCCGGTAATCACGGCCCACTCAAAAAGGGTAACTCCTAACTCGCATTCCCTAAGATATAATGTGTTGGTCTCGCTAAACCAACGCTCCTCTAGTGCTGAAACCAAAGTGTATCTGGTGCGAAAATGAGAAATGGAAAAAAGTCACCAAAGCCCTACGAAACTAAAAAGTCGCGATAGACAGGATGGGCCCTATTGCAGATCTCAATAACCTGATACGAGGCCCCCCTAAAAATCCGAGTAGGAGGAATTGTCTGGGTATGTAAAAAATAGAAAGGTGAGAACCAAGATGGGCCAGCAAAGGAGTGTCAGAAATGTTGCTGCTAGTAGCTCTGAGCTCTAGAACAATAGTAGAACCTCTCAAAGAACTACCAGTACCCGAAGAAGAAAAAGTCTCAAAATAGCCACAATGTGGCATCATCAGATCGAAAACATCATCGTCTGAACCAGCCTCTCCAGCATCAAAGGGCGGATCATCCTCAGGTCACTGTCTAGAAGAACCAGTCTCCAAAGCAGGCTCTTTCCCTGATCGTCGACGATGAGCCATCCTAAAATAACAAAGGAAAATTGTCGTAAAGGAAGTATCTTTATATTACAAATCGTTTCATAAAAATGTGTCAATAGAAAACAAAATTTTCGTCGATTCCTAAATAAGGGAATGTCAGACTCAAAATTTTCATCGGTTCCTAAATAAGGGAATGTCAGACTCAAAATTTTCATCGATTCCTAAATAAGGGAATGTTAGACTCAAAATGAAATTTTTGTCGGTTTCTAAATAAGGGAACGTCTATCTCAAAATTTTCGTCGGTTCCTAAATAGAGGAATATCATACTCAAAATTATGTTTCCGTCGATTCCTAAATAAGAGAATGTCAGACTCAAAATTTTCGTCGATTCCTAAATAAGGGAATGTTAGACTCAAAATTAAATTTTCGTCGGTTCCTAAATAAGGGAACGTCTAACTCAAAATTTTCGTCGGTTCCTAAATAGGGGAATGTCAGACTCAAAATTAAGTTTCTGTCGCTTCCTAAATAAGGGAATGCCATGCTCAAAATTTTCGTTGATTCCTAAATAAGGGAATGTCAGACTCAAAATCAAAATTTTCGTCGGTTCTTAAATAAGGGAATGTCAGATTCAAAATTAAATTTTCATCGGTTCCTAAATAAGGGAACGTCTGACTCAAAATTTTCGTCGGTTCCTAAATAAGGAAACGTCAGGCTCAAATTCATTTTCGTCAACTCCTAAATAAAGAAATGTCTGATTTAATTAATCTCTGTCAATTCCTAAGCATAAGAATTGATTAGCTCGCAATGTTGCATGACAATCGAGCTAATTCTACTCCTTATTACGTATTTCGATCATTTAATTGCCGTTTTAGAGATATAATTTGTTGGTAGTAGTTTATTGGACCTTGTAGGTTTTTATGACCAAAATGTATATTGGATGACGAATTGCATGCTCACATTGTTGGATGGCCTTGCTTTGTGAAGTGGTGGATTTGTCTTTCTTGCCCTGGGAGACTGACCGTCGGTCCAAGCAGATGAACTCCCAACCTAGCCGCACAAGAAATAAACGTTAGGCTACCGGCCGAAGTCGCCGGTGAACCCTCCGATGATAAAGTCAGGCAAGGATTCTAGAGAGAGAAAGTCAAGTTGACAGAGTTTCTGGTAGCAAGAGTTGTGTATCTCTCTCCTACTCCAAGGGTTCTATTTATAAGGCAACGGCGCGTCGCCACTACGCGCTTCACGCGCACGTCCTGTCGGGAGAAGTTGCCTCGGGAAGAGAGTCTGACCGGATATGTAGGCGCGTCGCAGACAACCACGCCGCCCAAGTACATCGGGACACGATAAAACTGACATGTCGGCCCCCGTGCATGAGTATTATACGCGGAGATCCCGGGACACTATCCTTAAGGAGGATTCGGCTGCGAACGAGTACCATGCGTGTCTGACCGAAAAGGTTGCTGTCCCTGAGACACTGTCGAAGCGCCCCAGGTCTGGGGCCGACGGGAGCATCGTGGAACTCTACCGCCGGTCTGACCCCCCGAGCATTGCTGGAGCTGGTTTTTTCGTATGTAGATCCGGGCCGACGTAAGGTTGATAAAGAGAGTCGTCGGTCGTTGATATTTTTACTTCAGCCCTTACAATAGCCCCTCAACCTTTGCATCGGTAGACCGAGGCAAGGTTGATCAGTGGACTCTTTGCATCGGCGAAATATTTGATCGGCTGGCGTGTGTTGGAAGACATTACTCATCATTGCTCCAGACATGTACGACGACACGTGTCTGCGTTGGATTGGGCCATGCGTCTGTCGATTTGACGTTTAGCAAGCGTCTGCCGTTATTCCCGATAAAGCTGACCGCGCGCATTAAATGGAATGCCACGCGTCAGCATGCCACTGGCAGGCTTGTCGGCTGATCCGACATTTGGTGCACGCCGACGCGAGCCCCGAGAACCCAACCGTCACTTGAATATGTGTGGACATGTGGCCGCTCGCCGTTGGTCGGCGCCATAGCTGACGCGATGTTTTACACGAGCCGCGTGACTCCCGAGGTATCGGTCTTCTACCCTTTGTTTTCCCTCCCCTATAAATACTGGACTCCGAGAGGGAAGGAAGGTTTGTCCTCTGCGCTTCCCGTCCATCCTTGCTCCGATCCAATCAGCAACCCATCTCCCTTGGCATCTTTGTGGTTCAAATCTTTTCAATCTTCGCAGGTATGCATCGCGATCCCTGGTATTTGTCTTGCATCACTTCGTTTTTTCATTTGGACCCCCTTTTTTGACGTTTTTCAAACTGGCCTGGGTAAACTTGTGGTGGTTTCGCGGTGGTGCACTGGAAGAACCGCCGCGTACCGGAATGCCCTTCAAACCTCCATGATGCTTCATCAGATTGTGGATCGCTCCTTGGGCTGGGCGCCCAAGCATTACCTGTTACATTTCAATTTGTGCCGACGGATCCGATATTACCGACGCAACTGATGGGATTTCTTGACTCTTTCTCAGATGGCTCCCAAACGGTCGAACAAATTTCGGATCCGCCTAGCCTCTGGCGCTGCGGTCAAGGTCTTTCGAGAGGAATACTTTGTCCCTGCTGACGTGCAGATTTCTCTGGACGCACAGGACAAGCTGGAGCCCGGTCCGGTGCACATTCACATACCCATCATGGCCGTCGTGGAAGGAGGGGTCAGATTCCCACTACACCCCTTTCTGTGCCGCTTCTTTTATGAGATGGAGCTGACACCGTCACAGGTGACGGTAAACACCTTCCTCATTTTGATGGGGTTGATCAAGTTGAATGAGAGGCTGAGCGAACCCCTGACCTTTGAGGACGTCTTCGGCCAATATTGCGTTGACTATAATGCGACGTTGGAGAAATACTACTTGGGCCGACGACCTAAGTTGGAAAAATTTATTCTCGGTCTGCCGGATTCAGACAAATACACTGGCAATTACATGGTGGTGTCCGGCAATTTCGAGCCGGCGGACAATGAATACCCGATCCCCCGCGCCGTCGGTGCACTGGGTAAGCCAATCAAACTTTAATTTAACCTTCAAACGCCTTCTACTGGCGTATTTATCTATGTAGATTCGTCCAAGGTACCGTCGCTGAAGCTAGAGGCAGATTTGGACAGAGTCAACAAGGCCTTGGCGCTCTCTGCCGACAGACGCTATGCTCTGGTGCTTTTGGATTACATCCCTTCTTACACCCACACCCTTGAGTCTCAAGCTCACGGTGAGGCTTCTTCTACCGGGACAAGCCAACCGACAGCAATACAAGCCCCAGAGATGTCAAAATACGGCCGCAAAACCCATCAACTTGGCCGACAAAAAAAAGGGCCCTGCCACAGTGCTGAAGCCGTCGAGACAGGTTCAACAAAAAGAGGTTGCAGCGAAGGTGGCGTCGACTGGGAGAGAGCTGCCACCGGGACCCACGGAATCCCAAACCTCTTCAGCGACGGCAGTGACCGAGGTGGATGTTGTGGCCAAGACGGCTCTGGTTGATCGAAAGAGGAAAGTCGTAGAGGATCCTGCTCCTACTACTTCTACTGAGCCTGTAGGTCTGGCCGAGCTGTGGGTTCCCGATCTCGTTTTTGGTGGTGTCCGGCCCACCTCTCATGATAGTGTGACCCAGTCGGCCGAAGTGATGCTCGCATTGATGCAGGCCTTTTCTCTGCCAAAAGATATTGCGGCCCTACCGAACAGTCTGAAGGCCTGCTTTAAGAGCCTGGCTATGTACCAGGGTCAGGTACGGATTGCTTTCTTGCTAATTTGTAGGCTGTCAATGATTTACGTGTCGGTCTGTTCTTTTCAGGTGATGACCCATATGGTCGGCCTAGAGGAGAGACTCTCCCGTCCAGTCTTACTCCTCAGCAGGACCAACTGCACTGAGGCGATTACAAAGCTCACTTCGGCTCACGAGCATATCGCCTTGCTGGATGGTCGTTTGAAAGACGTCGGCATCATGCTGGCCGGGAAGGCTGAAGAAATGGCCAAGCAGAAGGCCATTGACGAGACGCTCCAAGCCGACAATACACGTCTCCTGGCCGAGGTTGAATCAATTAAGGCCCAGCATGCTGCCGACCTGAAGGCCATCAACGCTGCTCATGCTACCAAATTGATCGAACTGGAGAAGATCAATTTCAACCTTGGTTATGATGAGGCCGAGCAGATATACTCGGAGCAGGTTGATAAGATACGGGAAAGGGCGTTCAAGAAGGGCTGGCAACTCTATTCCTGAATCTTCTTCGCTTCTGACTCTGGGATGTCTGCCGACCGAGGTTGATGAGGACGTTGCTGATCCACCGGCCGAGACATGATGCTCTCGTTTTTTCCTTTTCTTTTTTGCTCCTTGGCCGACATGTGGCCCGTTGTAATTTTTCTTCTCCTTCGACCGGACTGTGGCTTTTTTCTGTATAATTCCAACTCTTGCCTCTTCCTCAGTTTGGCTTGATGTGTCGCAGTTGTTATTTTTACTTCGGCAGTTTTGTAGATAATCCTGAACTTTTGCCTACCGACGGAGCACTTGGCACTAATGCCCTTCGGCTCTGACGCCGACTAGATGCTCAATTTCGAGGATAATTGGCAAGTGTCAGCTATCCGGTATTCATACCGGATGCCTACCATATTTCGGCCCTACCATCGATCCGTCGGCAATTCCACCGACAGTGTGCTCAGTTTTGAGGATAATTGGCAACCGTATCAGCTCTCCGGTATTCCTATCGGATGCCTACCAAATTTCGGCTCTACCACCGACCCGTCAGCGATACCACCGACGGGGTGCTCAATTTTGAGGATAATTGGCAACCGTGTCAGCTCTCCGGTATTTCTACCGAATGCCTACCAAATTTCGGCTCTACCACCGACCCGTCGGCGAAACCACCGACGGGGTGCTCAATTTTGAGGATAATCGGCAACAGTAGACAACGTTTGGTCAAAACTAAAGTTTCATGAAGGCACTTCGGCCATTCATTACAATCAGTGATAGTATCTTCTTAGGTTCGTGGCGTTCCAGGGCCTAGGTATTGCCGTGCCGTCAATCCCCTCAAGTCTGTAAGCCCCTGTACCCACTTGATCAGTGATTCGATACGGCCCCTCCCAATTAGGGCCGAGCTTTCCATCAGAGCTCTTTTTCTTGTTGCCGACGACCTTCAGGAGGAGTAGGTCATCCTTCTTAAATGTTCTTGGCCGAACCGATCGGTTGAAGGATTTGGCCATTCCTTACTGGTAAGCTGCTACGCAAATTCTAGCTGAATCCCTTCTTTCTTCGGCCAAGTCAAGATCCTTTGCAATGGCCGCATTGTTGGCTTCTTCGTCAAAAGATTGAGTTCTGATGGTTGGAAGTCCGGACTCCAGCGGGATGACGACTTCCATACCAAAGGCCAGGGAGAAAGGGGTCTGGCCAGTAGATCTTCTAGGCGTTGTTCGGTAAGCCCAGAGCACACTGTGCAATTCTTCGGCCCATCTTCCTTTGGCAGCTTCAAGTCTCCTTTTGATGTCATTGCCGACTGTTTTGTTCGAAGCTTCGGCCTGTCCATTTCCCTGATGATAATGTGGCGTTAAATTGTAGAACTTAATTCTGTGCTCGGCACAGAAATTGGTGAATAGATCGCCGACAAACTGAGTGTCGTTGTCCGACACAAAATCATATGGCACGCCGAAGCGGGAGACTATGTTTCTCCAAGCGAATCTCCTCACGTCCTTGTCTTCTATTGTGACCAGTGGTTCGGCTTCGACCCATTTGGAAAAGTAGTCTGTGGTCGTTATGAGAAATTTAAATCCCCCTGGTGCTGTCGGCAGTTTCCCAACAATGTCCAAGCTCCATTGTGCAAACGGCCAAGGGCTGGTCAGAGGAGTGAGCTCTTCGGCGGGTTGTCAGATGATAGGAGAGAATCTTTGGCATGGGTCGCATTTCTTCACAAGTTGCTCGGCCTCCTCCATCATCTTCGACCACCAGTAGCCCTGAGAGATTGCACGATGGGCCAATGATCTCCCCCCTGTGTGTGCCCCACAACTGCCGTCGTGAAGTTCATGTAGAATTTTTTCGGTTAATGTGGGGTGCACACAGAGAAGATACGGCTCGGAGAATGACTTCTTATATAACTTGTTGTCCCTCAAGCACCGGTTGGTCCGGAACCTCCACCCAATGAATCTGTTCGGGAGTTACCTTTCCTTTGACGGCAGTGATATAACATTGCTTGGCTACCGTTTGATCTCCTCGGAGCTCTTCCACTCCCCTGTTGCCGATGTACTTGATGACCTGATGATAGGTTGAGGCAACCCCTTTGATGCCGTGGATCCAGGTTCGGCCCAAGATGGCGTTGTAGGGGGATGGGACATCCACCACTACAAATTCTATGTTCGTGGTGACCGAGCCGACCAATACCGGGAGCACTATCTTTCCAAGAGGCCAGACAGATGCCGCATTGAATCCGACGAGAGGCACGTCGGTTGGCTCCAGCTTCTTGAAGAGGGGGTAGTACATCACGTCGGCGGAACTGCCAAGATCCACAAGGATCCTCCGGACGTTGCATGGACCGATGCGGAGGGTTACGACCAAAGCATCGTCGTGGGGGTGTTGCACCCTGTCAGAATCGCTATCGGAGAAGGAGATAGAGTGTTTGGAGGTTGTTCTGGGCTTCTTCGGCCCTGGCTGGACTGTCATGACATTCGCTGCGGCCTTTTGTTTCAGCTCGACACGCAACCTATCTTCTCGGCTGTGATCCACCATGCCGTGGATCACGTTGATCGTTCTGATCTCCTCCTTCTGCTCGTCTTTCTCCGCGTCGGCCGCCGTCTTAGTGTTGTCGATATATTCCTTCAGATGCCCGGCCGTTACCATTTCCTCAAGGAAATCTTTGAACGCCCGACAGCTGGCCGTCAGATGGCCCTTTTCCCTGTGGTAAGAACACATGAATTTTTCATTGTGTTTCCTTGGAGCTCCCAACCGACGCTCCGGCCATCGAAACCATAGCTCCTTCTCGATCTTTCGGATCAGAATGTAGAGTGGCTTTTGAATACCGTCGTGTGAGCGACGAATTCATACAGCTTAAGGACTCGTCGGTCTCCCGTCTGTACGATATTTGCCTCCCTTCGCCTAGCTGTTGGGGCGCTGCTTTAGTTGCCGGTGCGAGCCTCTGATTTGCTCCTTTCTGCTTTCGCTTCCTCCAATTTGGCATGCAGTTCTATCCTGGCCATGAGCTCATTCGTGGTGGCAGGAGGGAACAACATAAGGTCTTCAAATTCTCGGCTAGTGTGATCTAGCCCGAGCTTGAAGGAAGTAACAACTATCTTCTGGTCACATTCTTCAATTTCATTATAGAGATCCCAATACCGGGTTGCATACTGGCGCATGGGATTCAAACCTGGCTCGTCTGAGACCGAGCAGGGAATCCACCTCCTTCTTCGGCTTTGAACTGGTAACAAATTGGGCTAGGAAGACCGAAGAGAGATCTCTCCAGGAGGAAATGGACCCCTTTGGTAATCGGTCAAACCAGAGAAGTCCGACATCTCCCAGACTAGAGGGGAACATCTTACACATTAAAGCGTCGTCGTTGGAGTAAAGTGACATCATCTGTCGGTAGTGGACAAGATGAGTATAGGAGTCGGTCTTCGGATCATACTTGTTGAACTTGGGGGCTGAGAAGCCGACAGGAGGCCTTGCTCTTTCAATGTTAGGAGTGAATGGTGAGCACACCAATCTTTCGTGTCGGTCATTCTCCTGTTGCCGTGACCGTTGGGTCACTTCTTGTTCCGAGAAGTGGCTACCACCCTGACCATCATGCCTAGGGTGCCTAGGCGGTGACCGCTCTCTAGTCTGACGGCTTCTCTGAGCTGTTGGGACGGCATTTGGGCCGAGTCGATTAAACACTGGGGGCCTGTTGTTCGAGGATGAACGCTCATCCCTGTGTCGAGGAGGCGAGACCCTCCGCCTGACGCGTCGGTCCTCATGGGTCCTTCCTCGGGCAGGGACTCCTTCTTCTCGTCTCTCCAGCCTATTCAGCACCGAGGGCCTTTCCTGGTCTGACCTGCTCCTTCTCTGAGAGGGCTCCTGGTATTCTCGGTCGTCTTCGGCACGGCTGGGTGCCGGTACCTCCTTCCTCTTTTCGGTGGCCTTGCGCAGGAGAATCATCTCGTGCCTGAGAGCGTCTATCTGCTGATCTCTCCAGCCTAAGTCTCCCTCCAGCTTGCGGATGTACTGTCGCGTGGTGAGCTTGGCCGGAGGGGATGGACACTCGCTGGAATGGATGCTTGCGTCGGTACGGGTGCGCTCAAGAGTTCGGAGAGGGGAATCTCTTACTCTGACCACCTCTTTGCCTTTGTTCCTCCTAGCCTCTGACTGGTTGTCCTTGGAATTTCGATCTCTGGAAGTCATCTTCAAGCTTGCAAGAGAAATCAGTGTTTGAGAAAGACTCTTCCCCAGCAGAGTCGCCAATTGAAGTGGTGGATTTGTCTTTCTTGCCCTGGGAGACTGACCGTCGGTCCAAGCAGATGAACTCCCAACCTAGCTGTACAAGAAACAAACGTTAGGCTACCGGCCGGAGTCGTCGGTGAACCCTCCGATGATAAAGTCAGGCAAGGATTCTAGAGAGAGAAAGTCATGTTGACAGAGTTTCGGGTAGCAAGAGTTGTGTACCTCTCTCCTGCTCCAAGGGTTCTATTTATAAGGCAACGGCGCGTCGCCACTACGCGCTTCAGCGCGCGTCCTGTCGAGAGAAGTTGCCTCGGGCAGAGAGCCTGACCGGATATGTAGGCGCGTGGCAGACAACCACGCCACCCAAGTACATCGGGACACGATAAAGTTGACATGTCGGCCCCCGTGTGTGAGTATTGTACGCGGAGATCCCGGGACACTGTCCTCGAGGAGGATTCAGCTGCGAACGAGTACCATGCGTGTCTGACCGAAAAGGTTGCTGTCCCCGAGACACTGCCGAAGCGCCCCAGGTCTGGGGCCGACGGGAGCATCGTGGAACTCTACCGTCGGTCTGACCCCCCGAGCGTTGCTGGAGCTGGTTTTTCCGTATGTAGATCCGGGCCGACGTGAGGTTGATAAAGAGAGTCGTCGGCCGTTGATATTTTTACTTCGGACCTTACACTTTGAATATCTGGATCGAGTGTCGTGTGATACATGACGTTCAAGTGTCGTTTCAAGCCATGGAATGATGAGAATTGAAGCAATCTACAGACATGAACACGTGCACCGGTGCATGCACCGATGCACAATCATAAAAAAAGTCAACATATCCACTTTGCACCAGTGCATGCACCGATGCATATCTTGAGGAATTGCTAGAGATATTTCAGAACCAGTTTGCACCAGTTGTACACCGATGCAACTTGCATAGAAGTTTTCAGAACCACTTTGCACCGTTGCTTCCACCGATGCAGCCTCTTCCCAGAATTATGCAGAACCAGTTTGCACTGGTGCATGCACTAGTGCACAGCAGTCAAATCGCAGAGTTAATGCTGTCATTTCCAAGAAATGTTGTGGAGTTCCTATGGGCTTTATATACTAAAATTTTGACTTTGGGGATATTATTATTCGTATTAGGGTTAATTTGGAAACTATTCTTCTCCTGTAGAGCTCTCGTACCCTCTTGTCTTCTCCATTAAACTCATTAGCTTTTCATTGCCATTAAAGAACAATTTTCTGCTGAGTTTTGTAAGTTTCTATTTTGGTACAAGGTGTCAAGTAGGTATTGTAATTCTTGGTTTATCTTCTTCAGACTTTTGATTATTGGAATGAAATTCTTTTCTTCTCTTTTTCTTTACATTATGACTATGTGTGAGTAGTTAGCTTTGGGATGGTCATGGGCTAAGTGGTCCATGGCTTAAGGGTTGTTTTGTCTCCAATGTTGTGGGTAGGACTCTAGGGTTATTCCGATTCTTTCTCCTTCTTAAGGTCTAGACATGGAAGTGTCATCTTGTTGTTTGGTTGTTGACAAATCATTTTGCCACGACCAAATCTTCAAACTATATCCTTCTTTGGGCTAGGTGAAGTGTACATGTAAGAGGAATTGGGGATTACGCTTGATTCTTAACCACCTATTTTAAATGTATATCTAATTGTTCCGGAGATATGCAATGCCTTGAGCCATGGTAAGCTGACCCTATGACCGCCCCATTTTATTAACCAGATAAATTCTTATTTGCCTCTTTAAGATACCTTACAAATCAATCTCACAACTCAATTGGTTGGCCACCTACCGCCATTAATCTAAAAATCCCAAAACGAATTACTTTCATTCATTTTAGACTGGTACCTCCTCGTGGATTCGACCTCGGACTTTCCGAGTATTTTGGTACGCATACCTTAGCCCTACGCTTCGGGCTACCTCACTTTATAATAAGGGCATAAGCAGGAATGATTGACTCCATTTACTTTCATCAATTCTTGAAAAGAAAATTTGAACTCAAATAAGTTTTCGTCGAGCCCTAAACGTGAAAAACATTTCAAAATTGATTAAGTTTCACTAATTTTTAAGTACGAGAGTGTCAACTCATTTTAAAATTTCTTTCAATTCAAAAAATTTATCTAATTTTTTTATGAAATTCCTAAATACGAGAAGCATGTGTTTTGAAATGCTATCATCAAAATAATTTTATATTTGAATTTCTGGTGTTTTGTCTAAAGTTGTCTCATTTAATTTCATTCAAAGTTCGAAAGTTTCATATTTTTTTCGA
>NMUG010002495.1:0-15930 GCA_002855965.1 Monotropa hypopitys | reverse complement strand
ATCACATAGGGTATTTTGGGGAAATTTTAGGTCCTAGGGTTAGTGTGAAACCCCTACATACATGAGATTTGTTGGGTCTTGAATATCATCGTAGGCCCTATGGATTTTATAGGACAATAAGTGTTCGACAAAAACCCTATAAGGGGTGTTGGAGTCAAATTGGGTTTGATTGGATCCTTTGAGTATTTTGGTGACTTATCTTAGTTGGTTTGGCCTCCTTTGGTGTCGCCAGGGCTAGAGGTACCGTCACGCTTGTTGGTCTCCCTTGAGTTCATCATGGTTCAAATTGGTGAAGGATGGATTTGCTAGGTTAGTCAAGGTTGAACTTGAAATGGTGAGACTTAATGACATATCCAAATTATCAAATGAATGTCAAATATATTAGATGTGCCCTATGAGGGCTACTCATACCAAATCTTAAATCTATCACTTGTGAATCATCTAATGAAGTGGAATGTAATGGACTAGCTTGGCTAGAGAAACATAAATCATATAGTGTTAGCTTCGGCTAGGAAATAATACGAGGTCCAAATCGGCTAGCTTTGGCTAGGAAACACTTAACAACGTGGAATCAAAGGGTAGTGGGGGCCCTCCCGACGATTTGGGGAATGCCAGAATATTTATGCGGGAATGGACTTATGATGGGATTCCCTAGATAGTCGCTCCATCCACGACATTGTGCACAATGAGGGTCTCTTGGCCCTCCCAACGAGTTGGAGAATGATAGACGGAAAGGATAGTGTGTCGACAAGCCACTATACCGGACCCAATCCAATATGGAAATAATTCTCAAGTACGATAAAAGAAAATGAAAGGATAAATCAAGAATGGACTTGTGATGGGATTGTTGGATTTATTCCTATTGCAAAGTTATGGAACGATTGGCAACATGTTACGAGGATGGTAGGATAGACGGAATGGACTTGGCTAGGAATTGTATAGTTTATCTATATTGTGAAGTAAATGCACAGAAAGATAGAAAGGAAAGAAAGAAATATCTCAAATATCCAAAGTTGAATATGAATCCAATACTTAACGATAATGATAGTTAGTGAAGTTCGTGAGGTGAGTTGGTGTTGGATATTTTGGCCTTGCTTTCGTTTGGGGTCATTAGTAAATCTTTACAGGTTGTCTTACCCTAGTAGCAAGGTTGGTTGAGATGTATTGGAGCTTAGGTTGGGTGGACTTAGGAGATCTCTTTCCTTGCACATACTTGATCTTGAGGGTTTGTATATACATGCATTGTTGATAGTATGTCTATGTTCACCGTGCTTTAGGATATGTTTTCACCACGTATGTCTTGTGTATTTTACTGCCTTGGGTTTCTCTTACTGTCTTGTACGTATTGCTTGTGGACACATAGGCACGCACCACATATGCATGCTTAGTAGTAGTTAGGGGTTTTCTCACTGATCTGTGATTCGCTCAGACCCTCCTTTTTTCCTTTTTCTAGTGTTTGTTTGCAAGACTTGGTGAGTTCGTAGACTTGGAGTTCGAGTTAGCTACTGGATTTTCTCAGGTTTTGCTACTCCAGTTTCAGTTACTTTTCTTGTACTTGTAGTTCTTTCTGTTCACTGTAGCAGTTGTAATAGGCCAGTACTTGTACTTTACTTCTGCTCTTGTACATTGTTTGTATTTCTACTTTGTACTGCTCTGTAATGTAATGATAAATTCAATTGAATGTATCTGGATGGCAAGTAGTTATATCCCCTTGTTATTTAATTAAATTGTATTTAAAAAAATGGTTTGAAAATCCGGAGCGTGACATAGTGGCACTCGGAAGCCTTGATTTGAAAGACACCTTAATACATGAACATTCCATGTACAACACCCCCTTATTTTAGCTCGGCAGAGCCATTGTTCAGCTCAGCAGCCCATGGCCACACAACCAAAAGTAACTAGATCCCTTATTAAAGGAAATAACTCCCTGACTATTATGATCTTCTCAGCAAAGGCTCCCTATTAGCTCGGCCAAGCACTATTTCAATTCGTACAAAGCTTTGAAACAATCACCACTTCATTGATGACCATCCTCGCGGCCAAAGCACTTGTGCTCAGCCGGATACTGTCCATTCTTTGGATTTTGAGGATTTTGTGCTCGATTGAGCATCAAACTGAGCGGGCATTGGGCCCAACTACTGACGACTAATTTTCAACCTCCTAGGGGCCCATAAACCTTAGAAAAACATTGCTACCGCACTCCCACTTCTCGGCCTAGGTCATTTCAATTGGACCGATGCTGTCTTATAACTTGGTATTCCCACTCAGTACTCGTAATTTTGCTAAAAGCATTCTTAGTCATTTGATAAAAGTATGATTATATGCCAATGAGCATCCAAACGATAATATGTTGACCTTTGGATAAAAAACAACATGCACCTCTTCTTTTATTACCATGGATTTTCAAAATGGGAAAAGTTCTTTTTATATGATTGAAGGGCATGAGAGGTGACATGGTAGCTCGTGCTGGGGACTGGATTTGAAACTGACAAGGTAGGGAAAATAAGGGTGGGATCATGACTAGGTGATCATTGAGTGATATCATGCCATCTTTATATTGCTTGGAGTCTCTCCCTAAATGACTAGTACTGTGAAGAGCAAAAATGAAATTCATGACAGAATTTAAAATAGAAAAACAAGCTATGGGTACGGCCATAGGCTTGGGAAATGATTGATAAATGATAATGGAAAAATAAGCTATGGGAACGACCATAGTTGTAATACCCGTTTCTTTGATTTAATAAATTATAAGACGTTTTAATAATTTTCAAGAAGGATTAAAAGGATTTTTATACTTCATGCTAAGTATAAACAAAAAGGGGTAATTAGTTAAGGGGTTGATTAATATAGAATATGCTTAAAAGATAATAAGTATATTATAAGTATGAATAATGGTACACAAGGGTAAATTCATGGATTAGTGGAGGGGTAAAAGAGTAAAAGAAATTAAAAATCTGTAATTAGGGGTTCCATTAGGTTAATCTCTCATTATGTGCTAAGTGTGCTTAAGAGTTTGAGAGAGAAGGAGGCTAGGTTCCAAGAAGTGATTCAAGGAATTGAGGAATTTGGAGTGAAGATTTGAGGAAGAAACCTTCTTCGACATTGTTCCTAAGGTAATTTCTAATCCATTGATATAGTTTTTATGTTTGAATCATTTCATGATTAGCCTAGATCGGAGTTATGAAACCTTCTTCGACATTGTTTGGGTAAATTCCTAGATTTACACTTTAAAACCTCAAATTCATTGGGTTTTAGTTGGAGTTTGATGCTTAGATTTGACTATGTTAGTAGTGGTAATGTTTAGAACACTTAAGGAGGGTCAATTGGTGGTGTTTTGAAAGTATAGATCGAAAAGATTTGAGGTTTTCCTGTCACCATTTTCTGAAAATTGGTTTCTGCATGGGGGGTACCGGTTCCCTGATCCGTGGGGTACCGGTCTCCGCAAAGCAGTGGGCTGGAGAAGGGGGGTGAGACCGGTCCCCCATGCCATGGGAGACCGGTCCCCAAAATGCAGTAGGGTACCCAAGGGGGCGGGTACCGGTCCCCCATGCCACGGGAGACCGGTCCCTCTTGGGTTTTTCTGGCAAAATTTGGTAACTTCTCGGGGTGTTCGGATATGGACTTGGGATGTGTTTGGAAGGTATTATGGGCTATTTAAAGACTCTAATAAGTTATTTAAAGATGGTTATCTATTCAGTTGATTTCATTATCTTCTTGTCAAACTATATATCAATGTGGATTGAAATTATAATTGTTTTGACAGGGACACTTGAGAAAGGAATTGAGGGCTCGCTCAAAGGCAAGGATAAGGTTTGAAAAGTGGTATTGGTGAGTGTAGACTTATAACATTTTAATTGTACAACTTCGAGTACGGTTTTGATTAGTATCCTTGTTGCACTTGTTGATAATATGAAATGTGAAGCATGATATGAGAATGGCATGAAATAAATGAGATACATACTATGAGATATTGATAAGCATAATATATATGTATGTATTATGCATGGCCTGCATGGGACGTGGGACATTATTGGCAACCTGAGTAAGTCTAATTGTTGGCAACCTAAGTAAGTCCAATGGGTGCGCAGGGTGTATCCCACAATCTTGTGTGCAGGGCCTACGAACTATTGCTTATAACAATAGCTATTTTCAGGGCATGGGATGCTCAAATCTTTTCAAAAAGGGCTTCGGCCAATACATGTGAAATAATAATGCATGGGATGCACTTGTTAATTAAAGAGAAAATGGTTCATAATCGCACAATCTTGATAATTATATTGCTTGAGTTTTGGAAGTTAAAATGTTATATTCATACTCTGTTTCCTTGTTTTTGGATTTGGAAATAGGTATCCAGTGTTAGCGGTCCACTACAGAGCTAGAGTGAAGTCTAGGTACCGGCCATCCAGAAGCGTTGTGTCCCGTTCTCACTCCAGAAGATCTCGCGAGACTCTCTACCTCCTTGATGATGGAAACGTAGTCCCTGTCAAGGCCACCACACCAGAGATACAACTCAGGGGAGCTCCGGAAGTAGATTGTAGGCACCACCAATAAAGGGACCACCAGCACTCCATCAGGCATCACGGAGAAGATGACTTCTCTAGTCGCAAGAGAAGGCATCACAAAGGTCATGACTCCACTCCCTCTAGAAAAGATCTAGACCTCAGATACTAACTACCATAGGAGTCAGATGGCTGCTAGCCCATAGAAAAGAGCCATCCAGTAGAAGGCGTCTGTCAACGCGAGGCTCTAGCATCTCAGTCTCTCCCCATTCTCCCTCCGAGCTTCAATCTGCCGAAGTTTATGAAGTATGATCTGAAGACAGATGCCTACACCCATCTCATCCACTTTCGGCCGATCATCTCTCTCTACACCACCGACGACGCCACTATGTACAAGGTATTCCCCACAAGCCTTGACACTTTAAGTTCTCTTTAGTTTAACAAGCTCCCTTCACGTAGCATCTCATATTACCGGGACCTTGAATGGGCCTTCATGGCCCAATTCGTCCCTAGAAGTAAACAAACTAAACAGGTTGATGCCTTAATCAGCCTCAGAAACCGTCTGAAAGAGAGCCTCTGGCAATATGCTGAGAGGTACTGGGAGCTCTTTAATGAGATCCAGGGTTGTGACCAAATAGTGGCCACTTCCTCCTTCAAAAATGGTCTGGAAAGCAATAGCCGGATCTTTTCCAACCTCATTTTTTCATCCTTCAGAGGACATGGATGACCTCATACTCCGGGTAGGGAAGTTCTGCCAACTGGAAGACCTCCTTGCCGAATGGACAGCCCAGTATCTGGATCAACAATTCCAATCATCATTGCCATCAAACAGCCGAAGGCAGGTCAATGTTGTCAAGGCTGGCCACAGAAGGGACTCGAAGGCCCCAAAGGCCTATGAGTTTGCTGCTGAGACCACAGTATTCACCGAACCAATTTACTCGGTCTTAAAACATATTGAGAACCAGTCTTTCTTTACATGGACGAACCACAAACTCGGAACGGCTGGGAAAACAAAGGACAAACGGATCCACTGCATCTATCACAAGGAGCAGGGACACTTCACGACCGGTAGCAAACCCTTCAAGTCATATTTGGAGTATCTAGTGTAACAGGGTCATCTAGACAAATGGATCGACCACCAGAAGACCCGGGAACGGGCTCAAACTACCAGACGGCTCAATAAGTTGGAGGAGGTCATTCCAATGATTAATGTGATTCATAGACCCCTCAACAAGGAAGCTATTGCTCGACTCTGCACATAGATCGACCAGGCCTCCACCCCAAAGCAAGTGCTTATGGCCGGATCTGCTCCAAAGCAGAAGTACGCTACCGAATGGTCGGACTAGTCTATCACATTCACAGAAAATGATCTTGACCGATTCCAACTACCATACAATGATGCTCTGGTGGTCACTCTTCATATCGGACCGACCAACATCCAACGCATCCTCATCGATCAGGGAAGTTCTGCTAAGGTAATGTACTTCTTCTTATTTCAAGCTCTCAAGCTTTTTGCTGACGATTTGCAGCCTGCCGATGTCCCACTGGTCAGATTCAATGGGGCTCCTGTCTGGCCGCTCGGCAAAATCAACCTCCCAGTCTGGACAGGGCCAAAATGGTCGACATGGAGTTCATCGGCGTTGACGTTCTATGTCCCTACAATTCCATTCTTAGCCGAACCTGGATTCATTCCATGCAGGCCATCACCTCCACCTACCACTAAGTCATCCGGTTCGTTGGAGCCTCTGGATGATAGGAGGATATCTATGGAGATCTAGCGACATCCAAAAAATGCTACATCTTAGCCGTCCAAGAAAATAAAGAGATGAAGCAAGTTCAATGGGTGGAAGTCCCAGACGCCCAGTTCTTGAAGATGAAGGCGCTCCGGCAGCTGACAAGGCAGTTGAAGAATTCATATTAGTACCGATCAATGAAGACAGGAGCCGGTCATTTCTTATCAGGTCTTCTTTTTCCAAACCGAAGCAGGAGGAGATGGTAAGTTTTTTGAAAGCAAACATAGAGGTATTTGCCTGGACTCCATACAAGATGCCTAGTGTGGACTCGTCATTCATCTGTCATTAGCTGAACGTTGATCTCTCCTGACATCCCATCATCCAAAGGCCACAATGCTCCTCTCTGGCACACACTCAGGCAGTCATAGAGGAAGTGGATCGGTTACTAGAGCAGATGCCATCTGGGAGGTCCAATACCCTACGTGGCTGGCGAACATATTCGTCGTCAAGAAGAAGTTCGGTAAGTGGCGAGTCTGTGTCTACTATACCAACCTCAATGATGCCTATCCGAAGGATTACTTCCCCTTGGACATGATCGATTAGCTAGTCAATGCTACTGCCGAACACCATATGCTCAGCTTTATGGATGCCTACAGGGACTATCACAAGATTTCAATGGCAGAAGAAGATATGGAGAAGATGGCCTTCATCACACCCAGGGGGTCTATTGCTATAGAGTCATGCCCTTCGGCCTCAAAAATGCCAGAGCCACCTATCAGTGGATGGTCTCTCGAATGTTCTCTAGGCAGATTAGGGACACAATGAAGGCCTATATCGATGATATGGTTGTCAAAAGCAAGCTTCTGGCCAATCACATCTTCTAAACTGTTTGCATGCTTGTGCTTCCTTCTCTGCTTTTATTATACCTGCTAAGTCCCATGTGCCGCGATGTTGGGGGTATACTGAGAGCGCGGGCTTTTGGGTTATCCCATATGCCACAGTGCTCATATACACCAACAACACAAGCTTTTGGGCAAATCTTCAAATTTTAGGCCTTAGGCAAAATCAATTGCTTTATCGACCAAGGAAATCTGTAAATTCAAATTTCCCTGAGTTTCTCACTCATTTCAATCCAAGGTTGTTTTTTACTTGGTCTTTTTCAAAAACGTTATAGGATTGAGGATCAAAACTGACCCTTCTTAAAACTTCCCTCCTGTTTTAAACCTTGGCTCTCTTGAGACTACTGTCCCTTTTTAAAGTTTTTGGTTTAGGATCCATAAGGAACCTTAACATCCTATTTTAAGAGTTTTTCGAACTAGATTCTTGGGACTTCTCATCCCCTAAAAAATTTTAGTTCAGGGAGATGGTTCTGGGTCTTCTCAACCCATTTCCCACATTCCATGCTTGGAACCATCCACCTATTTTGAACCTTGGCCCTCTTGAGATTTCCCATCCCTTTTTAAGACTTTCAGTTCGGGATCTATTAAGAACCCAATACATTTTTTAGTTCAGGTCCTTGGGATGTTACATCAAGGTACTTAGCTCGGGAACAATGATCTTGGGCCTTCTCAACCCATTCCAAGCATTCCCTGCCTGGGACCATTGCCCCCCAATGAGGAAGTGAAGGCTGACTAAGACTTTGCTTTCTCATTTAACTCCGAATTCTGAAATAACATATCACAGCAGCATACGTAGGAAAAACTGATCAAAACTTCATATATTAGAATCCTTCTTTCATACAAACACACGAGATTGACAATTACTGATAAAACTTCTTCAAATTTGAAACATTCTATGTCCGGGGAATAAGAACACCATCAAGGTCTTGCAATTTATAAGCTCTCCGCCTTGCTACACCAACAATTCTGTACGGTCCTTCCCAATTTGGCCCCAACTTCCCATCTGTTGGATATTTTGTGTTGCCCAACACTTTTCTCAAAACTAGATCTCCAACTTTGAACTCTCTAGGTGTGACTCTATGATTGTGGAATTTAGCCAACTGGCTCTGATAGGAGTCTAGTTTGATCAGAACCCTTTCTCGCCTTTCTTCTGCCAAATCTAGCTGTACTGCAATAGCTTGATCATTGCCCCCTTGTTCCACCAGTTGAGTTCTGATAGTAGGAATCCCAATTTCTAAGGGGATAACTGCCTCTGAATCATAAGCAAGGGAATAAGGGGTTTCACCTGTAGCTCGCCTAGGCGTAGTGCGATAAGCCCATAGGACCAATGGCAACTCATCAATCCATCCTCCCTTGGCTTTTTCCAATCTTTTCTTGATTCCATCTAGGACGGTCTTGTTGGAGGCCTCGACCTGGCCATTACTCTGTGGGTAGCTCACTGAAGCATAATTTTTTTTGATCTTGTAGGTTGAACAAAATTTTTTAAACTTATCTTGAAATTGAGTGCCGTTGTCTGATACAATAGCATACAGTATTCCAAAATGAGTTATAATATTCTTCCAGACGAACTGTTCAGTGTTGTGCTCGATGATTTTTGCCAATGATTCTGCTTCTATCCACTTTGTAAAATAATCTGTACCCACCAGTAGATATTTCTTGGCTCCCCGCGCAGTCGGCAAAGGACCCACGATGTCCAGACCCCACTGAGCGAAAGGCCATGGGCTCGTGAGTGGCGCCATATCCATCGAGGGTGTATGGATCATTGAGGAGAACTTCTGACATTATTCACAATTCCAGACATATACTTTAGCATCCTCCTGCATATAGGGCCACCAATAGCCTTGAGAAATGGCTTTATGAGCTATTGACATGCCCCCCGCATGGCTGCCGCACACCCCTTCATGTATTTCGAACAAGAATTGCTGAACAAGAGACGGGTGTACACAGCGGAGGTAAGGTCCTATGAAGGACTTTCTATACAATATGTCATCCGAAGATAGCCAAAACCTGGCTGCCTTGATTCTGACTTTGTGCGCCTCTTTTTTGTCATCTGGTAACTTATTCTGCTTGAGGTAGGCTATAATGGGATCCATCCAAGACGGACTCATATCTAACTCTTGAACTTCTTCTGGCTCCTGAACTTGGATACTAGGCTGAAGAATTGTGTCCACACTAACTGTGCGGCGAAGCTCTGAGGATACCGAGGAAGCCAGACACGCCAAGGCATCTGCATGGCTATTCTGCTTGGATGTGATTTGGACTATCTGAACTTGCTCGAAATCCTGAAGCCTCTTTTTAACTTCAACCACGTACAGGGCCATTCTTTCGTCCTTAGCTGCATATTCCCCCAACAGATGATTAACCACCAACTAGCTGTCACAATGTACCATCAGATGCCTTGCCCCGCACTGCCGAGCACTACTCAGCTCGGTAAGCATGACTTCATACTCTGCTTCATTATTTGAGGTTTTGAAACCCAAACGGATGGATTGTTCCAACACCACCTCCTCTGGAGATATTAAGACCACTCCCACACCTGATCCTTTGTTGCAGGCAGATCCATCCACAAAGAGTTTCCACGTCTCTTTTATGGATGGCTCATCGGCCTACAACTCGGGATGTGTGGAATACTCTTCAACTATATCTTGCTGCTCTGTAGTAGTGCTTAAAACTTTAAAGAATTCAGCCACGAAATCAGCTAAGATCTGCCCTTTGATGGCAGTGCGGGGTACATATTCAATATCATATTCTCCCAATTCAATGGACCATCCGGCCACCCACCCAGACAGGTCTGCCTTTCGTAGAACAGACCCTATTGGATGAGTGGTTGGAACCTTGATTGGGTGTGCAAGGAAATAATGCTGTAACTTCTGCGATGTCATAACCAGTGCCAAAATGAGCTTTTCCAGTGGAAGATACCTGGTTTCAGCATCCAACATGGTTTTGCTCACGTAATAAACTGGGACTTGCCGCCTCTCTGCCCCCTTGATCAATATTGCACTGACAGCGTGCTCAAAAACTGCAAGGTAAACAGTTAACACTTCGTCGGGCTCTAGTGTAGCTATCAACGGTGGTTTTGCCAAATACCTCTTCAAATCTTGGAAGGCTGCTTCACAATCTACCCCCCACTCATACTTTGAACTCTTCTTTAACAGTTGGAAGAATGGCCTGCACTTATCCGAGATGCGGCTTATGAATCGGTTCGGTGCAGCAACCATCCTGTTAGACGCTGAACTTCCTTTGTTGTTGTTAGGCTTTGGAGAGTCTGCAGGGCGACAATTTGGTCTGGATTGGATTCTATACCTCTTCTTGTTACCAGATGTCCCAAAAACTTGCCCGAGCTGACTCCAAAAGTACACTTTGAAGCATTAAGCTTAAGCTTGAATTGCCTCAGAATCTGAAAGGTTTTACATAAATCAACTAGGTGGGAATCTGATTCTTTAGATTTTACCACCATGTCATCTATGTAAACTTCTATAGTTTTACCAATAAGATCACGAAACATAAGCGTTAAAAGCCTCTGGTATGTAGCTCCAGCATTTTTCAATCCAAAGGGCATTACCCTATAACAATAAAGTCCCAACGATGTTATAAATGAAGTCTTCCCCTCGTCAGGCTCATACATCGCGATTTGATGGTAGCCCCTATAAGCATCCAAAAAACTCATGCGCTTGTATCCTGCTGTGGAGTCAACTAACTGATCAATTTTTGGCATAGGAAAACTATCCTTAGGACATGCCTTGTTAAGGCTGGTAAAATCTACACACACACGCCATGTTCTATTTTTTTTCTTTACAACGACAGTATTAGAAAGCCACTCTGGGTAGTACACCTCTCGAATTGCATTGGCCTTCATCAATCTCTCCACTTCTTCAAGTACTGCCTCAGCGTGGTGCGCGGCTGATCTGCGCCTTCTCTGCATGACTGGGGGTGGCATGGATCAACATTGAGATGATGTCATATTACGCTTGGCTCTACCCCGAGAATTTCTGCCAGAGTCCAAGCGAATACATCAATATTCTCCTTTAATGTTCTTTCCAACTCTAAGGCATCTGTTTCAGGGAGCTCCTCCCCAAGCAGAAAATACCTATCCTCATCGGATTCATACGCGGGTACCTTTCTCAGGTTTTCCACCACACGTGAATTTGGATCCACACCAACATCTTCAAGAACTGGCTGATCGGGCACTTCAATAGTCTTCACTTGCTCTGCAGTAGGGGTATGCTTGATTGACACCAAAAAACAAATTTTTGAAGATTTTTGGTTACCCCTTATGCTTTCCACTCCTTTTGGTCCAGGAAACTTGAGGACCTGATGATACGTGGAGGGAATGACTCCCATCCTATAAAGCCACGTACGGCCAATGATAGCATTGTATGTAGATGGGAGGTCCACCACCAGAAACTCCACCTCTTTTGTAACTCTCCCTGCCTGGACGGGAAGTACAATGGATCCAAGAGGCCAAACTTGGATAGATGTGAACCCCACCAATGGAATTTTTGCTTCTTTCAAATCCTTATGGGTCAGACCCATCTTTCTGAATGCCTGGAAATAGAGGATTTTAGTAGAGCTCCCCTGATCCACCAGTATCCGCTCTGTGTCAAATGTGTTGATATTAAGCGTTATCACCAGAGCATCGCTGTGCGGATAGGTTACTCCCTCTGAATCTTTCTCTGAAAATGAAATATGAGTCGCCCCAAGATCTACTTCTCTCTGTCGTTTCTGGCCCAGCTTGAGCACATGTTGCTCTGACGCTTCCCCTCGCTTTTGGGCCCTAGCTTGATCTCTCCTCTGGTGGTCTTCTCTACCATGGATCATATGAATAACACCGGCAGGAGTCAGATCCTTATCTGAACAGTCATCATGCCTTTCCACCCGCCTGGGCCTGTCTCCCCGGGCAGGGGTCCGGTCAATGTACTGCTTCAAATGACCTACATCCACCAGCTCTTCCAGAAACTCCTTAAAATCCGTACATTGCTCTGTCATGTGGCCGTACTGCCTATGGAAACTGCATCTTAGGCCTGTAGCCTCTATATCCTTCCGAGTTCCCCTTAACTTTGCGGGCCACCTCCAAAATGCTTCATTTTGTAAGGGATAGACCAGTCTGAATATGGGAATATTAAAAGTGGTCCTAATCGCCTTGCACGATTCTGGACCTGGTCTAGGCATCTTCAAGACTGGCAGCCTGGCAAAATTAGTCTGTTGCACGGAGGGATGTGTCTGCTGCGCGGCTGGAGATGATTCTCTCTGCGCAGGGGAATCCTCCTGCTCTGTTGTCTTTTTCTTTTTCTTATTCTTTTCTTCAGAATCCACCACATTAGTCCGGTGGCTCTTGTTCGCCGTGCGGCCAACCTCTCTGTATTGTTCCTCTTCCAACTTTGTATGCTATTCCACTCTCTCCATTAGTTCTGGGAAAGTTTCTACTCGGTTCAAGGTTAGGGACTCACTCAGCTTCTCGCCAAAGGAGAGGCCCAGCCCGAACATAGAAACAACTTGCTTCTCTGTGCAATCTTCGACCTCGTTGTACATCTCTACGTACCGGCCGACATACTCCCTAAGACTCTCGTTCGACCACTTTCTCAGCGACGTCAAAGAATCAAAGTGTTTTGGAGCAGCACGGCTGGTCATAAAGTGTGCAACGAAGATCTCAGCTAATTGCTCCCAAGAAGAAATGGACTGAGATAAAAGTTTGTGATACCAGGTTAACGCTGTCTGTCCCAAGCTGGAGGCGAACATTCTGCAATATAAAAGATCATCACCCTCATAGAGGATGAGAGCCTGTTGGTAATCCTTCAAGTGCGCAACGGGGTCCACCTTCCCATCATACTTGGAGAAGTTTGGAAGGGTGAATCCCCTTGGAATCCTGTACTGAGTAATTTCCCTTGAGAGAGGTGAGGAGGTAATCTGCCGCACAGCTTATTTTGTAGTATCCTGGGCAGTTCTCTGACCCATGATATGCTCATCAATGTACTTCCTCAAGTCAACTATGTCTTCCGGGGGTGCTGGCCCGCCCCCAGCCTGATCCCCTTGAATGTGTTGCACTTGCCCTGGATCCCGACGGCGCATTATCTACTCCCTAAGATCCGTAACGAAGGCTGCTGATCTTGCTGGAGTGGCCTCGTTCACATGACTTCTGGTCTAACTCAGGCACTTACTGGGTAGTTAGGAACCCCTAACCACACGCCTCCATCTCTGAGGCGGTGGTGGATTCCTTCCCGCCCTATTCACGGCCTGAACCTGCCTTGGGATATTGGGCTCCATTCCCTAGTCACCAACGGCCCTTGGGTGAATGTTGGTTGTCCGTCGTCCTTGATTGTCTGTTACTTCCACCACCGATGGCGCTTGATTTACCGCCACTGGATTTTGCTGCTGAACCAAATGGTTCATCTCCTCCTCCAGATGCCTAATAGTCTAGGCTTGAGCTTTCACAATATCCACCAAGTCCTCATCTCGGACTGACCTGGATCTTGACCTGGACTGTGATCCCAAAGATCTGGTCCTACTATCTTCTTCGTCAGAATATGAATCGCCATCTTCTATATTGATGTATTCTTCCTCCTCTGCCAGACACATAGCGTCTGGAACCTCAACCTGCTTTCCTTTGTCATCGTGCTGGCTTGGACCACCCTTGCTGATCCTCTGGAAACGAGAGTGACCCCTGGGCTTCCTAGGTGCTGGGGGTGCAAGTGGAGTCCTCGTGACCCCTCCATCCTCCCTAGTACCCACTTGTTGTGCTTCCAATTCAGTGTTTCTTCCTTCCGTCATCTTTTCTCCAACTAGTACTGATTACTTTCAAATGTCTTTCCCACAGACGACGCCAATTGTGCGAGGATAATTCTTACCCTTGCAAGAAAACTACCTTGACTTTGACTTTGATTGATTTGCTGCTTCGATATTGATCCTTCTTCACATGTTCTCTCCTTGCTCTACTGTTCTGACCCCCTAGCCAAGTGACTTAAAGGCCCTCCGATGATCAAGTTAGTCCCGGTAAGAGGAAAACTTAATCCTAATTGAAAGAAATGAAGGGAGAATACTGAGAAGTAATTTAGGTAGAGTTTCGTTACTAGAAAATCCAGTCCCTGTAAATGAGGTATTCGACCCCTTTTATACTTGTTGATTCCTCTCATCAATGTGCCATTTCCCTTCTTAACTTCTCATTTAAGAAGGGAAGATGAATTAAGACCACTGTCCTTTCGTCTTCTGCCCATTTAATTCCTCAGACCCTTCATCTTCTACTGTTCAGACTTCTGTACACACCGCCCATGCTATGCTGAGCTGATCATTATCCCGCACTGCAGATGCTGCCACACTGGACCAAGCCTTATCCACAGTTTAGGAACCACACTTACACATGATTCATTAGATTGCCGAGATGCCAATCATCATGCCCAAACTTCCATGCCGCACTCCCAAGATGTCTTGCCCACTGGGCCTGACCTAATCCAAGGAATTACATGGATGTAGGGCTCTCGATTGGCCTTATCTCATACACTTTAACCCATGACTGATTCTAAGAACACATATGGCTCATTCCTCTAAGATTCACCTCCGTATGTCCCCTAATAGAGATATCATGTCATTAGGATGTTCGACCATTATCAGTAAAACCTTATCCTAACACTCAGATTCTCTATGAACTTACAGCTGTCCAAACCTTAAGGAATCCAAGATGCATACCGCGTTGCTACATATACCGCACTGCCATACATGCCGCGCTACTCTATTGCTGCGCTACTCTATTGCGGCGCTGCATTATTGCCGCGCTGCAATACTGTTGCCACAATGCCATAGACATGACAGTCGCCCAGATTATATAAATAAACTTACTTATCTGGCTTGATTGCAATACAGGGAATCCGAATCCACGTGCCACGTGGCTAATTTAAATTTACCGTACCACAGCAGGGCAAATCTTAGAAAAGTCCTTGGAGAGGTGTTGCGTTGTAGTAATGCTAATATTTCCTTTCCGCTGTTGAAGCACTCTTATTAGTGTTGTTTTATGTTTTACACTTATATTTTAGAGCACTTGAGGATTTTACCACTCGGTTATTATAGTTTTGATATATTGTATTTGAGGTTTTCTTCAGTTGTCCGTTATGAGTTTTAGTCGTGTAGTATAATGAAATGGTTGGATTAGTAGCATTTCTTAATAAAAGAAAAAAAATTATTCCATATTATTTATTAAGATATTTGGTTTGGGATATTATACTTGCATTTATTGGAGGGACTGCTAAGTCAGTTGGATTATAGTTACTCTTCATGCTATCGTCCAATTGCAGGGTTTGGATTGGTGGGACCGTTAGGCTAGTACGTCTATGGTCACCCCACTAGTGTCCGCCCCCTACAATTTGTGTTTTTTTAAAACTTTTAAAGTTTATCTCATATCTTTTTATTTTTGAAACTTCTCATTTAAATGAACTAATAATTTATAAAAATGAGATACAAAATTAATAAACGCGAAAATTTTAAACCCAAATTGACTGGACTTTAATTGTAGATTATTTTGTCCTTATTTTTTAAAATATGCTTGTGTTAATTTTATAATTTATTTTCGTGAATTAACAGTTCTTGTTGAGAAAATCTTAAAGGTAAAATTTTATGAGTAAAATATTTAAAAAATCATTAAAGACAAAAACAATCTAAAACAAATAGCTCTTTGGATTATTTTTCTTTTTTGAACTTTTTAAAAAATATTGTTAGATTTCTCTCATCTAGACAAATCAATAATATAAAAAATAAAACATGAACTTATCAAATGCACTCAATAATAACATTGGGCCAAATCTTTAAAAAAATGTT